>JAPPVO010000204.1:0-40669 GCA_030407325.1 Camellia japonica
GCGAGTGATAAACCACAAAACAGTGCGCTGCGCAAAATAGCGCGAGTGATAAACTGCACAAAACAGTGCGCTGCGCAAAATAGCGCGAGTGATAAACTGCACAAAACAGTGCGCTGCGCAAAATAGCGCGAGTGATAAACTGCACAAAACAGTGCGCTGCGCAAAATAGCGCGAGTGATAAACTGCACAAAACAGTGCGCTGCGCAAAATAGCGCGAGTGATAAACTGCACAAAACAGTGCGCTGCGCAAAATAGCGCGAGTGTAAACTGCACAAAACAGTGCGCTGCGCAAAATAGCGCGAGTGATAAACTGCACAAAACAGTGCGCTGCGCAAAATAGCGCGAGTGATAAACTGCACAAAACAGTGCGCTGCGCAAAATAGCGCGAGTGATAAACTGCACAAAACAGTGCGCTGCGCAAAATAGCGCGAGTAAAATGCACAAAACAGTGCGCTGCGCAAAATAGCGCGAGTGATAAACTGCACAAAACAGTGCGCTGCGCAAAATAGCGCGAGTGATAAACTGCACAAAACAGTGCGCTGCGCAAAATAGCGCGAGTGATAAACTGCACAAAACAGTGCGCTGCGCAAAATAGCGCGAGTGATAAACGCACAAAACAGTGCGCTGCGCAAAATAGCGCGAGTGATAAACTGCACAAAACAGTGCGCTGCGCAAAATAGCGCGAGTGATAAACTGCACAAAACAGTGCGCTGCGCAAAATAGCGCGAGTGATAAACGCACAAAACAGTGCGCTGCGCAAAATAGCGCGAGTGTAAAAACTGCACAAAACAGTGCGCTGCGCAAAATAGCGCGAGTGATAAACTGCACAAAACAGTGCGCTGCGCAAAATAGCGCGAGTGATAAACGCACAAAACAGTGCGCTGCGCAAAATAGCGCGAGTGATAAACTGCACAAAACAGTGCGCTGCGCAAAATAGCGCGAGTGATAAACTGCACAAAACAGTGCGCTGCGCAAAATAGCGCGAGTGATAAACTGCACAAAACAGTGCGCTGCGCAAAATAGCGCGAGTGATAAACTGCACAAAACAGTGCGCTGCGCAAAATAGCGCGAGTGATAAACTGCACAAAACAGTGCGCTGCGCAAAATAGCGCGAGTGATAAACTGCACAAAACAGTGCGCTGCGCAAAATAGCGCGAGTGATAAACTGCACAAAACAGTGCGCTGCGCAAAATAGCGCGAGTGATAAACTGCACAAAACAGTGCGCTGCGCAAAATAGCGCGAGTGATAAACTGCACAAAACAGTGCGCTGCGCAAAATAGCGCGAGTGATAAACTGCACAAAACAGTGCGCTGCGCAAAATAGCGCGAGTGATAAACTGCACAAAACAGTGCGCTGCGCAAAATAGCGCGAGTGATAAACTGCACAAAACAGTGCGCTGCGCAAAATAGCGCGAGTGATAAACTGCACAAAACAGTGCGCTGCGCAAAATAGCGCGAGTGATAAACTGCACAAAACAGTGCGCTGCGCAAAATAGCGCGAGTGATAAACTGCACAAAACAGTGCGCTGCGCAAAATAGCGCGAGTGATAAACTGCACAAAACAGTGCGCTGCGCAAAATAGCGCGAGTGATAAACTGCACAAAACAGTGCGCTGCGCAAAATAGCGCGAGTGATAAACTGCACAAAACAGTGCGCTGCGCAAAATAGCGCGAGTGATAAACTGCACAAAACAGTGCGCTGCGCAAAATAGCGCGAGTGATAAACTGCACAAAACAGTGCGCTGCGCAAAATAGCGCGAGTGATAAACTGCACAAAACAGTGCGCTGCGCAAAATAGCGCGAGTGATAAACTGCACAAAACAGTGCGCTGCGCAAAATAGCGCGAGTGATAAACTGCACAAAACAGTGCGCTGCGCAAAATAGCGCGAGTGATAAACTGCACAAAACAGTGCGCTGCGCAAAATAGCGCGAGTGATAAACTGCACAAAACAGTGCGCTGCGCAAAATAGCGCGAGTGATAAACTGCACAAAACAGTGCGCTGCGCAAAATAGCGCGAGTGATAAACTGCACAAAACAGTGCGCTGCGCAAAATAGCGCGAGTGATAAACTGCACAAAACAGTGCGCTGCGCAAAATAGCGCGAGTGATAAACTGCACAAAACAGTGCGCTGCGCAAAATAGCGCGAGTGATAAACTGCACAAAACAGTGCGCTGCGCAAAATAGCGCGAGTGATAAACTGCACAAAACAGTGCGCTGCGCAAAATAGCGCGAGTGATAAACTGCACAAAACAGTGCGCTGCGCAAAATAGCGCGAGTGATAAACTGCACAAAACAGTGCGCTGCGCAAAATAGCGCGAGTGATAAACTGCACAAAACAGTGCGCTGCGCAAAATAGCGCGAGTGATAAACTGCACAAAACAGTGCGCTGCGCAAAATAGCGCGAGTGATAAACTGCACAAAACAGTGCGCTGCGCAAAATAGCGCGAGTGATAAACTGCACAAAACAGTGCGCTGCGCAAAATAGCGCGAGTGATAAACTGCACAAAACAGTGCGCTGCGCAAAATAGCGCGAGTGATAAACTGCACAAAACAGTGCGCTGCGCAAAATAGCGCGAGTGATAAACTGCACAAAACAGTGCGCTGCGCAAAATAGCGCGAGTGTATAAACTGCACAAAACAGTGCGCTGCGCAAAATAGCGCGAGTGATAAACTGCACAAAACAGTGCGCTGCGCAAAATAGCGCGAGTGATAAACTGCACAAAACAGTGCGCTGCGCAAAATAGCGCGAGTGATAAACTGCACAAAACAGTGCGCTGCGCAAAATAGCGCGAGTGATAAACTGCACAAAACAGTGCGCTGCGCAAAATAGCGCGAGTGATAAACTGCACAAAACAGTGCGCTGCGCAAAATAGCGCGAGTGATAAACTGCACAAAACAGTGCGCTGCGCAAAATAGCGCGAGTGATAAACTGCACAAAACAGTGCGCTGCGCAAAATAGCGCGAGTGATAAACTGCACAAAACAGTGCGCTGCGCAAAATAGCGCGAGTGATAAACTGCACAAAACAGTGCGCTGCGCAAAATAGCGCGAGTGATAAACTGCACAAAACAGTGCGCTGCGCAAAATAGCGCGAGTGATAAACTGCACAAAACAGTGCGAAAATAGCGCGAGTGATAAACTGCACAAAACAGTGCGCTGCGCAAAATAGCGCGAGTGATAAACTGCACAAAACAGTGCGCTGCGCAAAATAGCGCGAGTGATAAACTGCACAAAACAGTGCGCTGCGCAAAATAGCGCGAGTGATAAACTGCACAAAACAGTGCGCTGCGCAAAATAGCGCGAGTGATAAACTGCACAAAACAGTGCGCTGCGCAAAATAGCGCGAGTGATAAACTGCACAAAACAGTGCGCTGCGCAAAATAGCGCGAGTGATAAACTGCACAAAACAGTGCGCTGCGCAAAATAGCGCGAGTGATAAACTGCACAAAACAGTGCGCTGCGCAAAATAGCGCGAGTGATAAACTGCACAAAACAGTGCGCTGCGCAAAATAGCGCGAGTGATAAACTGCACAAAACAGTGCGCTGCGCAAAATAGCGCGAGTGATAAACTGCACAAAACAGTGCGCTGCGCAAAATAGCGCGAGTGATAAACTGCACAAAACAGTGCGCTGCGCAAAATAGCGCGAGTGATAAACTGCACAAAACAGTGCGCTGCGCAAAATAGCGCGAGTGATAAACTGCACAAAACAGTGCGCTGCGCAAAATAGCGCGAGTGATAAACTGCACAAAACAGTGCGCTGCGCAAAATAGCGCGAGTGATAAACTGCACAAAACAGTGCGCTGCGCAAAATAGCGCGAGTGATAAACTGCACAAAACAGTGCGCTGCGCAAAATAGCGCGAGTGATAAACTGCACAAAACAGTGCGCTGCGCAAAATAGCGCGAGTGATAAACTGCACAAAACAGTGCGCTGCGCAAAATAGCGCGAGTGATAAACTGCACAAAACAGTGCGCTGCGCAAAATAGCGCGAGTGATAAACTGCACAAAACAGTGCGCTGCGCAAAATAGCGCGAGTGATAAACTGCACAAAACAGTGCGCTGCGCAAAATAGCGCGAGTGATAAACTGCACAAAACAGTGCGCTGCGCAAAATAGCGCGAGTGATAAACTGCACAAAACAGTGCGCTGCGCAAAATAGCGCGAGTGATAAACTGCACAAAACAGTGCGCTGCGCAAAATAGCGCGAGTGATAAACTGCACAAAACAGTGCGCTGCGCAAAATAGCGCGAGTGATAAACTGCACAAAACAGTGCGCTGCGCAAAATAGCGCGAGTGATAAACTGCACAAAACAGTGCGCTGCGCAAAATAGCGCGAGTGATAAACTGCACAAAACAGTGCGCTGCGCAAAATAGCGCGAGTGATAAACTGCACAAAACAGTGCGCTGCGCAAAATAGCGCGAGTGATAAACTGCACAAAACAGTGCGCTGCGCAAAATAGCGCGAGTGATAAACTGCACAAAACAGTGCGCTGCGCAAAATAGCGCGAGTGATAAACTGCACAAAACAGTGCGCTGCGCAAAATAGCGCGAGTGATAAACTGCACAAAACAGTGCGCTGCGCAAAATAGCGCGAGTGTAAAACTGCACAAAACAGTGCGCTGCGCAAAATAGCGCGAGTGATAAACTGCACAAAACAGTGCGCTGCGCAAAATAGCGCGAGTGATAAACTGCACAAAACAGTGCGCTGCGCAAAATAGCGCGAGTGATAAACTGCACAAAACAGTGCGCTGCGCAAAATAGCGCGAGTGATAAACTGCACAAAACAGTGCGCTGCGCAAAATAGCGCGAGTGATAAACTGCACAAAACAGTGCGCTGCGCAAAATAGCGCGAGTGATAAACTGCACAAAACAGTGCGCTGCGCAAAATAGCGCGAGTGATAAACTGCACAAAACAGTGCGCTGCGCAAAATAGCGCGAGTGATAAACTGCACAAAACAGTGCGCTGCGCAAAATAGCGCGAGTGATAAACTGCACAAAA
This sequence comes from Camellia japonica, assembly GCA_030407325.1. Classification (NCBI taxonomy): domain Eukaryota; kingdom Viridiplantae; phylum Streptophyta; class Magnoliopsida; order Ericales; family Theaceae; genus Camellia; species Camellia japonica. The sequence continues at coordinate 4,998 of JAPPVO010000204.1, forward strand.
CAGTGCGCTGCGCAAAATAGCGCGAGTGATAAACTGCACAAAACAGTGCGCTGCGCAAAATAGCGCGAGTGATAAACTGCACAAAACAGTGCGCTGCGCAAAATAGCGCGAGTGATAAACTGCACAAAACAGTGCGCTGCGCAAAATAGCGCGAGTGATAAACTGCACAAAACAGTGCGCTGCGCAAAATAGCGCGAGTGATAAACTGCACAAAACAGTGCGCTGCGCAAAATAGCGCGAGTGATAAACTGCACAAAACAGTGCGCTGCGCAAAATAGCGCGAGTGTAAAACTGCACAAAACAGTGCGCTGCGCAAAATAGCGCGAGTGATAAACTGCACAAAACAGTGCGCTGCGCAAAATAGCGCGAGTGATAAACTGCACAAAACAGTGCGCTGCGCAAAATAGCGCGAGTGATAAACTGCACAAAACAGTGCGCTGCGCAAAATAGCGCGAGTGATAAACTGCACAAAACAGTGCGCTGCGCAAAATAGCGCGAGTGATAAACTGCACAAAACAGTGCGCTGCGCAAAATAGCGCGAGTGATAAACTGCACAAAACAGTGCGCTGCGCAAAATAGCGCGAGTGATAAACTGCACAAAACAGTGCGCTGCGCAAAATAGCGCGAGTGATAAACTGCACAAAACAGTGCGCTGCGCAAAATAGCGCGAGTGATAAACTGCACAAAACAGTGCGCTGCGCAAAATAGCGCGAGTGATAAACTGCACAAAACAGTGCGCTGCGCAAAATAGCGCGAGTGATAAACTGCACAAAACAGTGCGCTGCGCAAAATAGCGCGAGTGATAAACTGCACAAAACAGTGCGCTGCGCAAAATAGCGCGAGTGATAAACTGCACAAAACAGTGCGCTGCGCAAAATAGCGCGAGTGATAAACTGCACAAAACAGTGCGCTGCGCAAAATAGCGCGAGTGATAAACTGCACAAAACAGTGCGCTGCGCAAAATAGCGCGAGTGATAAACTGCACAAAACAGTGCGCTGCGCAAAATAGCGCGAGTGATAAACAGCACAAAACAGTGCGCTGCGCAAAATAGCGCGAGTGATAAACTGCACAAAACAGTGCGCTGCGCAAAATAGCGCGAGTGAATAAACTGCACAAAACAGTGCGCTGCGCAAAATAGCGCGAGTGATAAACTGCACAAAACAGTGCGCTGCGCAAAATAGCGCGAGTGATAAACTGCACAAAACAGTGCGCTGCGCAAAATAGCGCGAGTGATAAACTGCACAAAACAGTGCGCTGCGCAAAATAGCGCGAGTGATAAACTGCACAAAACAGTGCGCTGCGCAAAATAGCGCGAGTGATAAACTGCACAAAACAGTGCGCTGCGCAAAATAGCGCGAGTGATAAACTGCACAAAACAGTGCGCTGCGCAAAATAGCGCGAGTGATAAACTGCACAAAACAGTGCGCTGCGCAAAATAGCGCGAGTGATAAACTGCACAAAACAGTGCGCTGCGCAAAATAGCGCGAGTGATAAACTGCACAAAACAGTGCGCTGCGCAAAATAGCGCGAGTGATAAACAGCACAAAACAGTGCGCTGCGCAAAATAGCGCGAGTGATAAACAGCACAAAACAGTGCGCTGCGCAAAATAGCGCGAGTGATAAACTGCACAAAACAGTGCGCTGCGCAAAATAGCGCGAGTGATAAACTGCACAAAACAGTGCGCTGCGCAAAATAGCGCGAGTGATAAACTGCACAAAACAGTGCGCTGCGCAAAATAGCGCGAGTGATAAACTGCACAAAACAGTGCGCTGCGCAAAATAGCGCGAGTGATAAACTGCACAAAACAGTGCGCTGCGCAAAATAGCGCGAGTGATAAACTGCACAAAACAGTGCGCTGCGCAAAATAGCGCGAGTGATAAACTGCACAAAACAGTGCGCTGCGCAAAATAGCGCGAGTGATAAACTGCACAAAACAGTGCGCTGCGCAAAATAGCGCGAGTGATAAACTGCACAAAACAGTGCGCTGCGCAAAATAGCGCGAGTGATAAACTGCACAAAACAGTGCGCTGCGCAAAATAGCGCGAGTGATAAACTGCACAAAACAGTGCGCTGCGCAAAATAGCGCGAGTGATAAACTGCACAAAACAGTGCGCTGCGCAAAATAGCGCGAGTGATAAACTGCACAAAACAGTGCGCTGCGCAAAATAGCGCGAGTGATAAACAGCACAAAACAGTGCGCTGCGCAAAATAGCGCGAGTGATAAACTGCACAAAACAGTGCGCTGCGCAAAATAGCGCGAGTGATAAACTGCACAAAACAGTGCGCTGCGCAAAATAGCGCGAGTGATAAACTGCACAAAACAGTGCGCTGCGCAAAATAGCGCGAGTGATAAACTGCACAAAACAGTGCGCTGCGCAAAATAGCGCGAGTGATAAACTGCACAAAACAGTGCGCTGCGCAAAATAGCGCGAGTGATAAACTGCACAAAACAGTGCGCTGCGCAAAATAGCGCGAGTGATAAACTGCACAAAACAGTGCGCTGCGCAAAATAGCGCGAGTGATAAACTGCACAAAACAGTGCGCTGCGCAAAATAGCGCGAGTGATAAACTGCACAAAACAGTGCGCTGCGCAAAATAGCGCGAGTGATAAACTGCACAAAACAGTGCGCTGCGCAAAATAGCGCGAGTGATAAACTGCACAAAACAGTGCGCTGCGCAAAATAGCGCGAGTGATAAACAGCACAAAACAGTGCGCTGCGCAAAATAGCGCGAGTGATAAACTGCACAAAACAGTGCGCTGCGCAAAATAGCGCGAGTGATAAACTGCACAAAACAGTGCGCTGCGCAAAATAGCGCGAGTGATAAACTGCACAAAACAGTGCGCTGCGCAAAATAGCGCGAGTGATAAACTGCACAAAACAGTGCGCTGCGCAAAATAGCGCGAGTGATAAACTGCACAAAACAGTGCGCTGCGCAAAATAGCGCGAGTGATAAACAGCACAAAACAGTGCGCTGCGCAAAATAGCGCGAGTGATAAACTGCACAAAACAGTGCGCTGCGCAAAATAGCGCGAGTGATAAACTGCACAAAACAGTGCGCTGCGCAAAATAGCGCGAGTGATAAACTGCACAAAACAGTGCGCTGCGCAAAATAGCGCGAGTGATAAACTGCACAAAACAGTGCGCTGCGCAAAATAGCGCGAGTGATAAACTGCACAAAACAGTGCGCTGCGCAAAATAGCGCGAGTGATAAACTGCACAAAACAGTGCGCTGCGCAAAATAGCGCGAGTGATAAACTGCACAAAACAGTGCGCTGCGCAAAATAGCGCGAGTGATAAACTGCACAAAACAGTGCGCTGCGCAAAATAGCGCGAGTGATAAACTGCACAAAACAGTGCGCTGCGCAAAATAGCGCGAGTGATAAACTGCACAAAACAGTGCGCTGCGCAAAATAGCGCGAGTGATAAACTGCACAAAACAGTGCGCTGCGCAAAATAGCGCGAGTGATAAACTGCACAAAACAGTGCGCTGCGCAAAATAGCGCGAGTGATAAACTGCACAAAACAGTGCGCTGCGCAAAATAGCGCGAGTGATAAACTGCACAAAACAGTGCGCTGCGCAAAATAGCGCGAGTGATAAACTGCACAAAACAGTGCGCTGCGCAAAATAGCGCGAGTGATAAACTGCACAAAACAGTGCGCTGCGCAAAATAGCGCGAGTGATAAACTGCACAAAACAGTGCGCTGCGCAAAATAGCGCGAGTGATAAACTGCACAAAACAGTGCGCTGCGCAAAATAGCGCGAGTGATAAACTGCACAAAACAGTGCGCTGCGCAAAATAGCGCGAGTGATAAACTGCACAAAACAGTGCGCTGCGCAAAATAGCGCGAGTGATAAACTGCACAAAACAGTGCGCTGCGCAAAATAGCGCGAGTGATAAACTGCACAAAACAGTGCGCTGCGCAAAATAGCGCGAGTGATAAACTGCACAAAACAGTGCGCTGCGCAAAATAGCGCGAGTGATAAACTGCACAAAACAGTGCGCTGCGCAAAATAGCGCGAGTGATAAACTGCACAAAACAGTGCGCTGCGCAAAATAGCGCGAGTGATAAACTGCACAAAACAGTGCGCTGCGCAAAATAGCGCGAGTGATAAACTGCACAAAACAGTGCGCTGCGCAAAATAGCGCGAGTGATAAACTGCACAAAACAGTGCGCTGCGCAAAATAGCGCGAGTGATAAACTGCACAAAACAGTGCGCTGCGCAAAATAGCGCGAGTGATAAACTGCACAAAACAGTGCGCTGCGCAAAATAGCGCGAGTGATAAACTGCACAAAACAGTGCGCTGCGCAAAATAGCGCGAGTGATAAACTGCACAAAACAGTGCGCTGCGCAAAATAGCGCGAGTGATAAACTGCACAAAACAGTGCGCTGCGCAAAATAGCGCGAGTGATAAACTGCACAAAACAGTGCGCTGCGCAAAATAGCGCGAGTGATAAACTGCACAAAACAGTGCGCTGCGCAAAATAGCGCGAGTGATAAACTGCACAAAACAGTGCGCTGCGCAAAATAGCGCGAGTGATAAACTGCACAAAACAGTGCGCTGCGCAAAATAGCGCGAGTGATAAACTGCACAAAACAGTGCGCTGCGCAAAATAGCGCGAGTGATAAACTGCACAAAACAGTGCGCTGCGCAAAATAGCGCGAGTGATAAACTGCACAAAACAGTGCGCTGCGCAAAATAGCGCGAGTGATAAACTGCACAAAACAGTGCGCTGCGCAAAATAGCGCGAGTGATAAACTGCACAAAACAGTGCGCTGCGCAAAATAGCGCGAGTGATAAACTGCACAAAACAGTGCGCTGCGCAAAATAGCGCGAGTGATAAACTGCACAAAACAGTGCGCTGCGCAAAATAGCGCGAGTGATAAACTGCACAAAACAGTGCGCTGCGCAAAATAGCGCGAGTGATAAACTGCACAAAACAGTGCGCTGCGCAAAATAGCGCGAGTGATAAACTGCACAAAACAGTGCGCTGCGCAAAATAGCGCGAGTGATAAACTGCACAAAACAGTGCGCTGCGCAAAATAGCGCGAGTGATAAACTGCACAAAACAGTGCGCTGCGCAAAATAGCGCGAGTGATAAACAGCACAAAACAGTGCGCTGCGCAAAATAGCGCGAGTGATAAACTGCACAAAACAGTGCGCTGCGCAAAATAGCGCGAGTGATAAACTGCACAAAACAGTGCGCTGCGCAAAATAGCGCGAGTGATAAACTGCACAAAACAGTGCGCTGCGCAAAATAGCGCGAGTGATAAACTGCACAAAACAGTGCGCTGCGCAAAATAGCGCGAGTGATAAACTGCACAAAACAGTGCGCTGCGCAAAATAGCGCGAGTGATAAACAGCACAAAACAGTGCGCTGCGCAAAATAGCGCGAGTGATAAACTGCACAAAACAGTGCGCTGCGCAAAATAGCGCGAGTGATAAACTGCACAAAACAGTGCGCTGCGCAAAATAGCGCGCTGCACAAAACAGTGCGCTGCGCAAAATAGCGCGAGTGATAAACTGCACAAAACAGTGCGCTGCGCAAAATAGCGCGAGTGATAAACTGCACAAAACAGTGCGCTGCGCAAAATAGCGCGAGTGATAAACTGCACAAAACAGTGCGCTGCGCAAAATAGCGCGAGTGATAAACTGCACAAAACAGTGCGCTGCGCAAAATAGCGCGAGTGATAAACTGCACAAAACAGTGCGCTGCGCAAAATAGCGCGAGTGATAAACTGCACAAAACAGTGCGCTGCGCAAAATAGCGCGAGTGATAAACTGCACAAAACAGTGCGCTGCGCAAAATAGCGCGAGTGATAAACTGCACAAAACAGTGCGCTGCGCAAAATAGCGCGAGTGATAAACTGCACAAAACAGTGCGCTGCGCAAAATAGCGCGAGTGATAAACTGCACAAAACAGTGCGCTGCGCAAAATAGCGCGAGTGATAAACTGCACAAAACAGTGCGCTGCGCAAAATAGCGCGAGTGATAAACTGCACAAAACAGTGCGCTGCGCAAAATAGCGCGAGTGATAAACTGCACAAAACAGTGCGCTGCGCAAAATAGCGCGAGTGATAAACTGCACAAAACAGTGCGCTGCGCAAAATAGCGCGAGTGATAAACTGCACAAAACAGTGCGCTGCGCAAAATAGCGCGAGTGATAAACTGCACAAAACAGTGCGCTGCGCAAAATAGCGCGAGTGATAAACTGCACAAAACAGTGCGCTGCGCAAAATAGCGCGAGTGATAAACTGCACAAAACAGTGCGCTGCGCAAAATAGCGCGAGTGATAAACTGCACAAAACAGTGCGCTGCGCAAAATAGCGCGAGTGATAAACTGCACAAAACAGTGCGCTGCGCAAAATAGCGCGAGTGATAAACTGCACAAAACAGTGCGCTGCGCAAAATAGCGCGAGTGATAAACTGCACAAAACAGTGCGCTGCGCAAAATAGCGCGAGTGATAAACTGCACAAAACAGTGCGCTGCGCAAAATAGCGCGAGTGATAAACTGCACAAAACAGTGCGCTGCGCAAAATAGCGCGAGTGATAAACTGCACAAAACAGTGCGCTGCGCAAAATAGCGCGAGTGATAAACTGCACAAAACAGTGCGCTGCGCAAAATAGCGCGAGTGATAAACTGCACAAAACAGTGCGCTGCGCAAAATAGCGCGAGTGATAAACTGCACAAAACAGTGCGCTGCGCAAAATAGCGCGAGTGATAAACTGCACAAAACAGTGCGCTGCGCAAAATAGCGCGAGTGATAAACTGCACAAAACAGTGCGCTGCGCAAAATAGCGCGAGTGATAAACTGCACAAAACAGTGCGCTGCGCAAAATAGCGCGAGTGATAAACTGCACAAAACAGTGCGCTGCGCAAAATAGCGCGAGTGATAAACTGCACAAAACAGTGCGCTGCGCAAAATAGCGCGAGTGATAAACTGCACAAAACAGTGCGCTGCGCAAAATAGCGCGAGTGATAAACTGCACAAAACAGTGCGCTGCGCAAAATAGCGCGAGTGATAAACTGCACAAAACAGTGCGCTGCGCAAAATAGCGCGAGTGATAAACTGCACAAAACAGTGCGCTGCGCAAAATAGCGCGAGTGATAAACTGCACAAAACAGTGCGCTGCGCAAAATAGCGCGAGTGATAAACTGCACAAAACAGTGCGCTGCGCAAAATAGCGCGAGTGATAAACTGCACAAAACAGTGCGCTGCGCAAAATAGCGCGAGTGATAAACTGCACAAAACAGTGCGCTGCGCAAAATAGCGCGAGTGATAAACTGCACAAAACAGTGCGCTGCGCAAAATAGCGCGAGTGATAAACTGCACAAAACAGTGCGCTGCGCAAAATAGCGCGAGTGATAAACTGCACAAAACAGTGCGCTGCGCAAAATAGCGCGAGTGATAAACTGCACAAAACAGTGCGCTGCGCAAAATAGCGCGAGTGATAAACAGCACAAAACAGTGCGCTGCGCAAAATAGCGCGAGTGATAAACTGCACAAAACAGTGCGCTGCGCAAAATAGCGCGAGTGATAAACTGCACAAAACAGTGCGCTGCGCAAAATAGCGCGAGTGATAAACAGCACAAAACAGTGCGCTGCGCAAAATAGCGCGAGTGATAAACTGCACAAAACAGTGCGCTGCGCAAAATAGCGCGAGTGATAAACTGCACAAAACAGTGCGCTGCGCAAAATAGCGCGAGTGATAAACTGCACAAAACAGTGCGCTGCGCAAAATAGCGCGAGTGATAAACTGCACAAAACAGTGCGCTGCGCAAAATAGCGCGAGTGATAAACTGCACAAAACAGTGCGCTGCGCAAAATAGCGCGAGTGATAAACAGCACAAAACAGTGCGCTGCGCAAAATAGCGCGAGTGATAAACTGCACAAAACAGTGCGCTGCGCAAAATAGCGCGAGTGATAAACTGCACAAAACAGTGCGCTGCGCAAAATAGCGCGAGTGATAAACTGCACAAAACAGTGCGCTGCGCAAAATAGCGCGAGTGATAAACTGCACAAAACAGTGCGCTGCGCAAAATAGCGCGAGTGATAAACTGCACAAAACAGTGCGCTGCGCAAAATAGCGCGAGTGATAAACTGCACAAAACAGTGCGCTGCGCAAAATAGCGCGAGTGATAAACTGCACAAAACAGTGCGCTGCGCAAAATAGCGCGAGTGATAAACTGCACAAAACAGTGCGCTGCGCAAAATAGCGCGAGTGATAAACTGCACAAAACAGTGCGCTGCGCAAAATAGCGCGAGTGATAAACTGCACAAAACAGTGCGCTGCGCAAAATAGCGCGAGTGATAAACTGCACAAAACAGTGCGCTGCGCAAAATAGCGCGAGTGATAAACTGCACAAAACAGTGCGCTGCGCAAAATAGCGCGAGTGATAAACTGCACAAAACAGTGCGCTGCGCAAAATAGCGCGAGTGATAAACTGCACAAAACAGTGCGCTGCGCAAAATAGCGCGAGTGATAAACTGCACAAAACAGTGCGCTGCGCAAAATAGCGCGAGTGATAAACGCACAAAACAGTGCGCTGCGCAAAATAGCGCGAGTGATAAACTGCACAAAACAGTGCGCTGCGCAAAATAGCGCGAGTGATAAACTGCACAAAACAGTGCGCTGCGCAAAATAGCGCGAGTGATAAACTGCACAAAACAGTGCGCTGCGCAAAATAGCGCGAGTGATAAACTGCACAAAACAGTGCGCTGCGCAAAATAGCGCGAGTGATAAACTGCACAAAACAGTGCGCTGCGCAAAATAGCGCGAGTGATAAACTGCACAAAACAGTGCGCTGCGCAAAATAGCGCGAGTGATAAACGCACAAAACAGTGCGCTGCGCAAAATAGCGCGAGTGATAAACTGCACAAAACAGTGCGCTGCGCAAAATAGCGCGAGTGATAAACTGCACAAAACAGTGCGCTGCGCAAAATAGCGCGAGTGATAAACTGCACAAAACAGTGCGCTGCGCAAAATAGCGCGAGTGATAAACTGCACAAAACAGTGCGCTGCGCAAAATAGCGCGAGTGATAAACTGCACAAAACAGTGCGCTGCGCAAAATAGCGCGAGTGATAAACTGCACAAAACAGTGCGCTGCGCAAAATAGCGCGAGTGATAAACTGCACAAAACAGTGCGCTGCGCAAAATAGCGCGAGTGATAAACTGCACAAAACAGTGCGCTGCGCAAAATAGCGCGAGTGATAAACTGCACAAAACAGTGCGCTGCGCAAAATAGCGCGAGTGATAAACTGCACAAAACAGTGCGCTGCGCAAAATAGCGCGAGTGATAAACTGCACAAAACAGTGCGCTGCGCAAAATAGCGCGAGTGATAAACTGCACAAAACAGTGCGCTGCGCAAAATAGCGCGAGTGATAAACTGCACAAAACAGTGCGCTGCGCAAAATAGCGCGAGTGATAAACTGCACAAAACAGTGCGCTGCGCAAAATAGCGCGAGTGATAAACTGCACAAAACAGTGCGCTGCGCAAAATAGCGCGAGTGATAAACTGCACAAAACAGTGCGCTGCGCAAAATAGCGCGAGTGATAAACTGCACAAAACAGTGCGCTGCGCAAAATAGCGCGAGTGATAAACTGCACAAAACAGTGCGCTGCGCAAAATAGCGCGAGTGATAAACTGCACAAAACAGTGCGCTGCGCAAAATAGCGCGAGTGATAAACTGCACAAAACAGTGCGCTGCGCAAAATAGCGCGAGTGATAAACTGCACAAAACAGTGCGCTGCGCAAAATAGCGCGAGTGATAAACTGCACAAAACAGTGCGCTGCGCAAAATAGCGCGAGTGATAAACTGCACAAAACAGTGCGCTGCGCAAAATAGCGCGAGTGATAAACTGCACAAAACAGTGCGCTGCGCAAAATAGCGCGAGTGATAAACTGCACAAAACAGTGCGCTGCGCAAAATAGCGCGAGTGATAAACTGCACAAAACAGTGCGCTGCGCAAAATAGCGCGAGTGATAAACTGCACAAAACAGTGCGCTGCGCAAAATAGCGCGAGTGATAAACTGCACAAAACAGTGCGCTGCGCAAAATAGCGCGAGTGATAAACTGCACAAAACAGTGCGCTGCGCAAAATAGCGCGAGTGATAAACTGCACAAAACAGTGCGCTGCGCAAAATAGCGCGAGTGATAAACTGCACAAAACAGTGCGCTGCGCAAAATAGCGCGAGTGATAAACTGCACAAAACAGTGCGCTGCGCAAAATAGCGCGAGTGATAAACTGCACAAAACAGTGCGCTGCGCAAAATAGCGCGAGTGATAAACGCACAAAACAGTGCGCTGCGCAAAATAGCGCGAGTGATAAACTGCACAAAACAGTGCGCTGCGCAAAATAGCGCGAGTGATAAACTGCACAAAACAGTGCGCTGCGCAAAATAGCGCGAGTGATAAACTGCACAAAACAGTGCGCTGCGCAAAATAGCGCGAGTGATAAACTGCACAAAACAGTGCGCTGCGCAAAATAGCGCGAGTGATAAACTGCACAAAACAGTGCGCTGCGCAAAATAGCGCGAGTGATAAACTGCACAAAACAGTGCGCTGCGCAAAATAGCGCGAGTGATAAACTGCACAAAACAGTGCGCTGCGCAAAATAGCGCGAGTGATAAACTGCACAAAACAGTGCGCTGCGCAAAATAGCGCGAGTGATAAACTGCACAAAACAGTGCGCTGCGCAAAATAGCGCGAGTGATAAACTGCACAAAACAGTGCGCTGCGCAAAATAGCGCGAGTGATAAACTGCACAAAACAGTGCGCTGCGCAAAATAGCGCGAGTGATAAACTGCACAAAACAGTGCGCTGCGCAAAATAGCGCGAGTGATAAACTGCACAAAACAGTGCGCTGCGCAAAATAGCGCGAGTGATAAACTGCACAAAACAGTGCGCTGCGCAAAATAGCGCGAGTGATAAACTGCACAAAACAGTGCGCTGCGCAAAATAGCGCGAGTGATAAACTGCACAAAACAGTGCGCTGCGCAAAATAGCGCGAGTGAAAAACGAGTAAACTGCACAAAACAGTGCGCTGCGCAAAATAGCGCGAGTGATAAACTGCACAAAACAGTGCGCTGCGCAAAATAGCGCGAGTGATAAACTGCACAAAACAGTGCGCTGCGCAAAATAGCGCGAGTGATAAACTGCACAAAACAGTGCGCTGCGCAAAATAGCGCGAGTGATAAACTGCACAAAACAGTGCGCTGCGCAAAATAGCGCGAGTGATAAACTGCACAAAACAGTGCGCTGCGCAAAATAGCGCGAGTGATAAACTGCACAAAACAGTGCGCTGCGCAAAATAGCGCGAGTGATAAACTGCACAAAACAGTGCGCTGCGCAAAATAGCGCGAGTGATAAACTGCACAAAACAGTGCGCTGCGCAAAATAGCGCGAGTGATAAACTGCACAAAACAGTGCGCTGCGCAAAATAGCGCGAGTGATAAACTGCACAAAACAGTGCGCTGCGCAAAATAGCGCGAGTGATAAACTGCACAAAACAGTGCGCTGCGCAAAATAGCGCGAGTGATAAACAGCACAAAACAGTGCGCTGCGCAAAATAGCGCGAGTGATAAACAGCACAAAACAGTGCGCTGCGCAAAATAGCGCGAGTGATAAACTGCACAAAACAGTGCGCTGCGCAAAATAGCGCGAGTGATAAACTGCACAAAACAGTGCGCTGCGCAAAATAGCGCGAGTGATAAACTGCACAAAACAGTGCGCTGCGCAAAATAGCGCGAGTGATAAACTGCACAAAACAGTGCGCTGCGCAAAATAGCGCGAGTGATAAACTGCACAAAACAGTGCGCTGCGCAAAATAGCGCGAGTGATAAACTGCACAAAACAGTGCGCTGCGCAAAATAGCGCGAGTGATAAACTGCACAAAACAGTGCGCTGCGCAAAATAGCGCGAGTGATAAACAGCACAAAACAGTGCGCTGCGCAAAATAGCGCGAGTGATAAACTGCACAAAACAGTGCGCTGCGCAAAATAGCGCGAGTGATAAACTGCACAAAACAGTGCGCTGCGCAAAATAGCGCGAGTGATAAACTGCACAAAACAGTGCGCTGCGCAAAATAGCGCGAGTGATAAACTGCACAAAACAGTGCGCTGCGCAAAATAGCGCGAGTGATAAACTGCACAAAACAGTGCGCTGCGCAAAATAGCGCGAGTGATAAACTGCACAAAACAGTGCGCTGCGCAAAATAGCGCGAGTGATAAACTGCACAAAACAGTGCGCTGCGCAAAATAGCGCGAGTGATAAACTGCACAAAACAGTGCGCTGCGCAAAATAGCGCGAGTGATAAACTGCACAAAACAGTGCGCTGCGCAAAATAGCGCGAGTGATAAACTGCACAAAACAGTGCGCTGCGCAAAATAGCGCGAGTGATAAACTGCACAAAACAGTGCGCTGCGCAAAATAGCGCGAGTGATAAACTGCACAAAACAGTGCGCTGCGCAAAATAGCGCGAGTGATAAACTGCACAAAACAGTGCGCTGCGCAAAATAGCGCGAGTGATAAACTGCACAAAACAGTGCGCTGCGCAAAATAGCGCGAGTGATAAACTGCACAAAACAGTGCGCTGCGCAAAATAGCGCGAGTGATAAACTGCACAAAACAGTGCGCTGCGCAAAATAGCGCGAGTGATAAACTGCACAAAACAGTGCGCTGCGCAAAATAGCGCGAGTGATAAACGCACAAAACAGTGCGCTGCGCAAAATAGCGCGAGTGATAAACTGCACAAAAACAGTGCGCTGCGCAAAATAGCGCGAGTGATAAACGCACAAAACAGTGCGCTGCGCAAAATAGCGCGAGTGATAAACTGCACAAAACAGTGCGCTGCGCAAAATAGCGCGAGTGATAAACTGCACAAAACAGTGCGCTGCGCAAAATAGCGCGAGTGATAAACTGCACAAAACAGTGCGCTGCGCAAAATAGCGCGAGTGATAAACTGCACAAAACAGTGCGCTGCGCAAAATAGCGCGAGTGATAAACTGCACAAAACAGTGCGCTGCGCAAAATAGCGCGAGTGATAAACTGCACAAAACAGTGCGCTGCGCAAAATAGCGCAAGTGATAAACAACACAAAACAGTGCGCTGCGCAAAATAGCGCGAGTGATAAACTGCAAAAGACAGTGCGCTGCGCAAAATAGCGCGAGTGTAAACTGTAGAAAACAGTGCGATGCGCAAAATATCGAGTGATAAACAGCACAAAACAGTGCGCTATGCAAAATAGCGCGAGTGAGAAACTACACAAAACAGTGCACTCCGCAAAATAGCGCGAGTGATAAACAACACAAAACAGTGCGCTGCGCAAAATAGCGCGAGTAATAAACTGCACAAAACAGTGCGCTGCGCAAAATAGCGCGAGTGATAAACTGCACAAAACAGTGCGCTGCGCAAAATAGCGCGAGTGATAAACAGCACAAAACAGTGCGCTTCGCAAAATAGCGCGAGTGATAAACTGCACAAAACAGTGCGCTCCGCAAAATAGCGCAAGTGTAAACTGCACAAAACAGTGCGCTGCGCAAAATAGCGCGAGTGTAAACTGCACAAAATAGTGCGCTGCGCAAAATAGCGCGAGTGATAAACTGCCGAAAACAGTGCGCTGCGCAAAATAGCGCGAGTGATAAACTGCACAAAACAGTGCGCTGCCAAAATAGCGCGAGTGATAAACTGCACAAAACAGTGGGCTGCGCAAAATAGCGCGAGTGATAAACCGCACAAAACAGTGCGCTGCGCAAAAGAGCGCGAGTGATAAACTGCACAAAACAGTGCGCTGCGCAAAATAGCGCAAGTGATAAACAACACAAAACAGTGCGCTGCGCAAAATAGCGCGAGTGATAAACTGCAAAAAACAGTGCGCTGCGCAAAATAGCGCGAGTGTAAACTGTAGAAAACAGTGCGATGCGCAAAATAGCGAGTGATAAACAGCACAAAACAGTGCGCTACGCAAAATAGCGCGAGTGATAAACTACACAAAACAGTGCGCTCCGCAAAATAGCGCGAGTGATAAACAACACAAAACAGTGCGCTGCGCAAAATAGCGCGAGTGATAAACTGCACAAAACAGTGCGCTGCGCAAAATAGCGCGAGTGTAAACTGGAAAAAACAGTGCGCTGCGCAAAATAGGGCGAGTGATAAACTGTACAAAACAGTGCGCTGCGCAAAATAGCGCGAGTGATAAACAGCACAAAACAGTGCGCTGCGCAAAATAACGCGAGTGATAAACTGCACAAAACAGTGCGCTGCGCAAAATAGCGCGAGTGATAAACAACAAAAAATAGTGCGCTGCGCAAAATAGCGAGAGTGATAAACTGCACAAATAGTGCGCTGCGCAAAATAGCACGAGTGATAAACACCACAAAACAGTGCGCTGCGCAAAATAGAGCGAGTGTAAACTGCACAAAACAGTGCGCTGCGCAAAATAGAGCGAGTGTCAACTGCACAAAACAGTGCGCTGCGCAAAATAGCGCGAGTGATAAATAGCACAAAACAGTGCGCTGCGCAAAAATAGCGCGAGTGATAAACAAGACAAAACAGTGCGCTGCGCAAAATAGCGCGAGTGTAAACTGCAGAAAACAGTGCAATGCGCAAAATAGCGCGAGTGTAAACTGCACAAAACAGTGCGCTCCGCAAAATAGCGCGAGTGATAAACTGTACAAAACAGTGCGCTGCGCAAAATAGCGCGAGTGATAAATAGCACAAAACAGTGCGCTCCGCAAAATAGCGCGAGTGATAAACTGCACAAAACAGTGCGCTGCGCAAAATAGCGCGAGTGATAAACAGCACAAAACAGTGCGCTGCGCAAAATTGCGCGAGTGATAAACTGCACAAACCAGTGCGCTGCGCAAAATAGCGCGAGTGTAAACTGCACAAAACAGTGCGCTGCGCAAAATAGCGCGAGTGATAAACAGCAAAAAACAGTGCGCTGCGCAAAATAGCGCGAGTGTAAACTGCACAAAACAGTGCGCTGCGCAAAATAGCGCGAGTGATAAACAGCACAAAACAGTGCGCTGCGCAAAATAGCGCGAGTGATAAACTGCACAAAACAGTGCGCTGCGCAAAATAGCGCGAGTGATAAAAACACAAAACAGTGCGCTGCGGAAAATAGCGCGAGTGATAAACAGCACAAAACAGTGCGCTACGCAAAATAGCGCGAGTGTAAACTCTAGAAAACAGTGCGATGCGCAAAATAGCGAGTGATAAACAGCACAAAACAGTGCGCTGCGCAAAATAGCGCGAGTGATAAACTGCACAAAACAGTGCGCTGCGCAAAATAGCGCGAGTGATAAACAACAAAAAACAGTGCGCTGCGCAAAATAGCGCGAGTGTAAACTGCACAAAACAGTGCGCTGCGCAAAATAGCGCGAGTGATAAACTGCACAAAACAGTGCGCTGCGCAAAATAGCGCGAGTGATAAACAACACAAAACAGTGCGCTTCGCAAAATAGCGCAAGTGATAAACTGCACAAAACAGTGCGCTGCGCAAAATAGCGCAAGTGTAAACTGCACAAAACAGTGCGCTGCGCAAAATAGCGCGTGTGTAAACTGCACAAAACAGTGCGCTGCGCAAAATAGCGTGAGTGATAAACTGCCAAAAACAGTGCGCTGCGCAAAATAGCGCGAGTGATAAACTGCACAAAACAGTGCGCTGCCAAAATAGCGCGAGTGTAAACTGCAGAAAACAGAGCACTGCGCAAAATAGCGCGAGTGATAAACTGCACAAAACGGTGCGCTGCGCAAAATAGCGCGAGTGTAAACTGCACAAAACAGTGCGCTGCGCAAAATAGCGCGAGTGATAAATTGCACAAAACAGTGTGCTTCACAAAATAGCGCGAGTGATAAATTGCACAAAATAGTGCGCTGCGCAAAATAGCGCGAGTGATAAACTGCGGAAAACAGTGCGCTGCGCAAAATAGCGCGAGTGATTAACAACACAAAATAGTGCGCTGCGCAAAATAGCACGAGTGTAAACTGCACAAAAGAGTGCGCTGCGCAAAATAGCGCGAGTGTAAACTGCACAAAACAGTGCGCTGCGCAAAATAGCGCGAGTGATAAACTGCAGAAAACAGTGCGCTGCGCAAAATAGCGCGAGTGATAAACTGCACAAAATAGCGCGAGTGATAAACAGCACAAAACAGTGCGCTGCGCAAAATAGCGCGAGTGATAAACAGGACAAAACAGTGCGCTGCGCAAAATAGCGCGAGTGTAAACTGCAGAAAACAGTGCGATGCGCAAAATAGCGCGAGTGATAAACAGCACAAAACAGTGCGCTGCGCAAAATAGCGCGAGTGATAAACTGCACAAAACAGTGCGCTACGCAAAATAGCGCGAGTGTAAACTGTAGAAAACAGTGCGATGCGCAAAATAGCGAGTGATAAACTGCACAAAACAGTGCGCTGCGCAAAATAGCGCGAGTGATAAACAACACAAAACAGTGCGCTGCGCAAAATAGCGCGAGTGATAAACTGCACAAAACAGTGCGCTGCGCAAAATAGCGCGAGTGTAAACTGCACAAAACAGTGCGCTGCGCAAAATAGCGCGAGTGATAAACTGCACAAAACAGTGCGTTGCGCAAAATAGCGCGAGTGATAAACAGCACAAAACAGTGCGCTGCGCAAAATAGCATGCGTGATAAACTGCACAAAACAGTGCGCTGCCCGAAATAGCGGGAGTGATAAACAGCACAAAACAGTGCGCTGCACAAAATAGCGCGAGTGTAAACTGCACAAAACAGTGCGCTGCGCCAAATAGCGCGAGTGTTAAACTACACAAAACAGTGCGCGCGCAAAATACCGCGTATGTAAACTGCACAAAACAGTGCGCTGCGCAAAATAGCGCGAGTGATAAACTGCACAAAACAGTGCGCTGCCAAAATAGCGCGCGAGTGTAAACTGCACAAAACAGTGCGCTGCGCAAAATAGCGCGAGTGAGAAACTGCACAAAACAGTCGGCTGCGCAAAATAGCGCGAGTGTAAACTGCACAAAACAGTGCGCTGCGCAAAATAGCGCGAGTGATAAACTGCACAAAACTGTGCGCTGCGCAAAATAGCGCGAGTGTAAACTGCACAAAACAGTGCGCTGCGCAAAATAGCGCGAGTGTAAACTGCACAAAAGTGTGCGCTGCGCAAAATAGCGCGAGTGTAAACTGCACAAAACAGTGCGCTGCGCAAAATAGCGCGAGTGATAAACAGCACAAAATAGTGCGCTGCGCAAAATAGCGCGAGTGATAAACAGGACAAAAAAGTGCGCTGCGCAAAATAGCGCGAGTGTAAACTGCAGAAAACAGTGCGATGTGCAAAATAGCGCGAGTGATAAACAGCACAAAACAGTGCGCTGCGGAAAACAGCGCGAGTGATAAACTGCACAAAACAGTGCGCTGCGCACAATAGCGCGAGTGTAAACTGCACAAAACAGTGCGCTGCGCAAAATAGCGCGAGTGTAAACTGCACAAAACAGTGCGCTGCGCAAAATAGCGCGAGTGATAAATTGCACAAAACAGTGCGCTTCACAAAATAGCGCGAGTGATAAATTGCACAAAACAGTGCGCTACGCAAAATAGCGCGAGTGTAAACTGCACAAAAGAGTACGCTGCGCAAAATAGCGCGAGTGTAAACTGCACAAAGCAGTGCGCTACGCAAAATAGCGCGAGTGAAAAACAGCGCAAAACAGTGCGCTGCGCAAAATAGCGCGAGTGATAAACAGCACAAAACAGTGTGCTGCGCAAAATAGCGCGAGTGTAAACTGCACAAAACAGTGCACTGCGCAAAATAGCGCGAGTGATAAACAGGAAAAAACAGTGCGCTGCGCAAAATAGCGCGAGTGTAAACTGCACAAAACAGTGCGCTACGCAAAATAGCGCGAGTGATAAACAGCACAAAACAGTGCGCTGCGCAAAATAGCGCGAGTGATAAACTGCACAAACCAGTGCGCTGCGCAAAATAGCGCGAGTGTAAACAGCACAAAATAGTGCGCTGCGCAAAATAGCGCGAGTGATAAACAGCACAAAACAGTGCGCTGCGCAAAATAGCGCGAGTGATAAACAGGACAAAACAGTGCGCTGCGCAAAATAGCGCGAGTGATAAACAGCACAAAACAGTGCGTTGCGCAAAATAGGGCGAGTGATAAACATGACAAAACAGTGCGCTGCGCAAAATAGAATGAGTGTAAACTGCAGAAAACAGTGCGATGCGCAAAATAGCGCGAGTGATAAACAGCACAAAACAGTGCACTGCGCAAAATAGCGCGAGTGATAAACTGCACAAAGCAGTGCGCTGGGCAAAATAGCTCGAGTGTAAACTGCACAAAGCAGTGCGCTGCGCAAAATAGCGCGAGTGATAAACAGCACAAAACAGTACGCTGCGCAAAATTGCACGAGTGATAAACAGCACAAAACAGTGCGCTGCGCAAAATAGCGCGAGTGATAAACAGCACAAAACAGTGCGCTGCGCAAAATAGCGCGAGTGATAAACTGCACAAAACAGTGCGCTGCGCAAAATAGCGCGAGTGATAAACAGCACAAACCAGTGCGCTGCGCAAAATAGCGCGAGTGTAAACTGCACAAAACAGTGCACTGCGCAAAATAGCGCGAGTGATAAACAGCAAAAAATAGTGCGCTGCGCAAAATAGCGCGAGTGTAAACTGCACAAAACAGTGCGCTGCGCAAAATTGCGCGAGTGATAAACAGCACAAAACAGTGCGCTGCGCAAAATAGCGCGAGTGATAAACTGCACAAAACAGTGCGCTACGCAAAATAGCGCGAGTGATAAACAGCACAAAACAGTGCGCTGCGCAAAATAGCGCGAGTGATAAACAGGACAAAACAGTGCGCTGCGCAAAATAGCGCGAGTGTAAACTACAGAAAACAGTGCGATGCGCAAAATAGCGCGAGTGATAAACAGCACAAAACAGTGCGCTGCGCAAAATAGCGCGAGTGATAAACAAGACAAAACAGTGCGATGCGCAAAATAGCGCGAGTGATAAACAGCACAAAACAGTGCCCTGCGCAAAATAGCGCGAGTGATAAACTCCAGAAAGCAGTGCGCTGGGCAAAATAGCGCGAGTGTAAACTGCACAAAACAGTGCGCTGCGCAAAATAGCGCGAGTGATAAACAGCACAAAACAGTGCGCTGCGCAAAATAGCGCGAGTGATAAACTGCACAAAACAGTGGGCTGCGCAAAATAGCGCGAGTGATAAACTGCACAAAACAGTGCGCTGCCCAAAATAGCGCGAGTGATAAACTGCACAAACCAGTGCGCTGCGCAAAATAGCGCGAGTGTAAACTGCACAAAACAGTGCGCTGCGCAAAATAGTGAGAGTGATAAACAGCAAAAAATAGTGCGCTGCGCAAAATAGCGCGAGTGTAAACTCCACAAAACAGTGCGCTGCGCATAATAGCGCGAGTGATAAACAGCACAAAATAGTGCGCTGCGCAAAATAGCGCGAGTGTAAACTGCAGAAAACAGCGCGATGCACAAAATAGCGCGAGTGGTAAACAGCACAAAACAGTGCGCTGCGCAAAATAGCGCGAGTGATAAACAGGACAAAACCGCGCGCTGCGCAAAATAGCGCGAGTGTAAATTGCAGAAAACAGTGCGCTGCGCAAAATAGCGCGAGTGATAAACAGCACAAAACAGTGCGCCGCGCAAAATAGCGCGAGTGATAAACTGCACAAAACAGTGCGCTGTGCAAAATAACGCGAGTGATAAACTGCACAAAACAGTGCGCTGCGCAAAATAGCGCGAGTGATAAACTGCACAAACCAGTGCGCTGCGCAAAATAGCGCGAGTGTAAACTGCACAAAACAGTGCGCTGCGCAAAATAGCGCGAGTGATAAATAGCAAAAAATAGTGCGCTGCGCAAAATAGCGCGAGTGTAAACTGCACAAAACAGTGCGCTGCGCAAAATAGCGCGAGTGATAAACTGCACAAAACAGTGCGCTGCGCAAAATAGCGCGAGTGATAAACAGCACAAAACTGTGCTCTGCGCAAAATAGCGCGAGTGATAAACTGGAAAAAACAGTGCGCTGCGCAAAATAAAGCGAGTGTAAACTGCCCAAAACAGTGCGATGCGCGAAATAGCGCGAGTGATAAACAGCACAAAACAGTGCGCTGCGCGAAATAGCGTGAGTGTAAATTGCACAAAACAGTGCGCTGCGCCAAATAGTGCGAGTGATAAACTGCACAAAATAGTGCGCTATGCAAAATAGCGCGAGTGATAAACTGCACAAAACAGTTCGCTACGCAAAATAGCGCGTGTGTCAACTGCACAAAACAGTGCGCTGTGCAAAATAGCGCGAGTGATAAACTGCACAAAATAGTGCGCTGCGCAAAATAGCGCGAGTGATAAACTGCACAAAACAGTGAGCTGCCAAAATAGCGCGAATGTAAACTGCACAAAACAGTGCGCTGCGCAAAATAGCGCGAGTGATAAACTGCACAAAACAGTGCGCTGCGTAAAATAGCGCGAGTGTAAACAGCACAAAACAATGCGTTGCGCAAAATAGCGCGTGTGTAAACTGCACAAAATAGTGCGCTGTGCAAAATAGTGCGAGTGATAAACTGCACAAAACAGTGCGCTCCGCAATGTAGCGGGACTGATAAACTGCACAAAACAGTGCGCTGCCAAAATAGCGCGAGTGTAAACTGCACAAAACAGTGCGCTGCGCAAAATAGCGTGAGTGATAAATTGCACAAAACAGTGCGCTTCACAAAATAGCGCGAGTGATAAATTGCTCAAAACAGTGCGCTGCGCAAAATAGCGCGAGTGTAAACTACACAAAAGAGTGCGCTGCGCAAAATAGCGCGAGTGTAAATTGCACAAAGCAGTGCGCTGCGCAAAATAGCGCGTGTGATAAACAGCACAAACCAGTGCGCTGCGCAAAATAGCGCGAGTGTAAACTGCACAAAACAGTGCGCTACGCAAAATTGCGCGAGTGATAAACAGCACAAAACAGTGCGCTGCGCAAAATAGCGCGAGTGATAAACTGCACAAAACAGTGCGCTACGCAAAATAGCGCGAGTGATAAACAGCACAAAACAGTGCGCTGCGCAAAATAGCGCGAGTGTAAACTGCAGAAAACAGTGCGATGCGCAAAATAGCGAGTGATAAACAGCACAAAACAGTGCGCTGCGCAAAATAGCGCGAGTGATAAACAGCACAAAACAGTGCGCTGCGCAAAATAGCGCGAGTGTAAATTGCAGAAAACAGTGCGATGCGCAAAATTGCGCGAGTGATAAACAGCACAAAACAGTGCGCTGCGCAAAATAGCGCGAGTGTAAATTGCAGAAAACAGTGCGATGCGCAAAATAGCGCGAGTGATAAACAGCAAAAAATAGTGCGCTGCGCAAAATAGCGCGAGTGTAAACAGCACAAAACAGTGCGCTGCGCAAAATGCGCGAGAGTGATAAACAGCACAAACAGTGCGCTGCGCAAAATAGCGCGAGTGATCAAACTGCACAAAACAGTGCGCTACGCAAAATAGCGCGAGTGATAAACAGCACAAACAGTGCGCTGCGCAAAATAGCGCGAGTGATAAACAGGACATAACAGTGCGCTGCGCAAAATAGCGCGAGTGTAAACTGCAGAAAACAGTGCGATGCGCAAAATAGCGCGAGTGATAAACAGCACAAAACAGTGCGCTGCGCAAAATAGCGCGAGTGATAAACAGGACAAAACAGTGCGTTGCGCAAAATAGCGCGAGTGTAAACTGCAGAAAACAGTGCGATGCGCAAAATAGCGCGAGTGATAAACAGCACAAAACAGTGCGCTGCGCAAAATAGCGCGAGTGATAAACAGGACAAAACAGCGCGCTGCGCAAAATAGCGCGAGTGTAAATTGCAGAAAACAGTGCGATGCGCAAAATAGCGCGAGTGATAAACAGCACAAAACAGCGCGCTGCGCAAAATAGCGCGAGTGTAAACTGCAGAAAACAGTGCGAAGCGCAAAATAGCGCGAGTGATAAACAGCACAAAACAGTGCGCTGCGCAAAATAGCGCGAGTGATAAACTACACAAAACAGTGCGGTGCGCAAAATAGCACGAGTGATAAACTACACAAAACAGTGCGCTGCGCAAAATAGCGCGAGTGATAAACTGCACAAAACAGTGCGCTGCGCAAAATAGCGCGAGTGTAAACTGCACAAAACAGTGCGCTGCGCAAAATAGCGAGAGTGATAAACAGCAAAAAATAGTGCGCTGCGCAAAATAGCGTGAGTGTAAACTCCACAAAACAGTGCGCTGCGCAAAATAGCGCGAGTGATAAACAGCACAAAACAGTGCGCTGCGCAAAATACCGCGAGTGATAAACAGGACAAAACAGTGCGCTGCGCAAAATACCGCGACTGTAAACTGCAGAAAACAGTGCGATGCGCAAAATAGCGCGAGTGGTAAACAGCACAAAACATTGCGCTGCGCAAAATAGCACGAGTGATAAACAGGACAAAACCGCGCACTGTGCAAAATAGCGCGAGTGTAAATTGCAGAAAACAGTGCGATGCGCAAAATAGTGCGAGTGATAAACAGCACAAAACAGTGCGCTGCGCAAAATAGCGAGAGTGATAAACTGCACAAAACAGTGCGCTGCGCAAAATAGGGCGAGTGATAAACTGCACAAAACAGTGCGCTGCGAAAATAGCGCGAGTGATAAACTGCACAAACCAGTGCACGACGCAAAATAGCGCGAGTGTAAACTGCACAAAATAGTGTGCTGCGCAAAATAGTGCGAGTGTAAACTGCACAAAACAGTGCGCTGCGCAAAATAGCGCGAGTGATAAACTGCACAAAACAGTGCGCTGCGCAAAATTGCGCGAGTGATAAACAGCACAAAACAGTGCGCTGCGCAAAATAGCGCGAGTGATAAACTGCACAAAACAGTGCGCTGCGCAAAATAGGCGAGTGATAAATGCACAAAACAGTTTGCTGCGCAAATAGCGCGTGTGTAAACTGCACAAAACAGTGCGCTGCGCAAAATAGCGCGAGTGATAAACTGCACAAAACAGTGCGCTGCGCAAAATAGCGCGAGTGATAAACTGCACAAAACAGTGCGCTGCCAAAATAGCGCGAATGTAAACTGCACAAAACAGTGCGCTGCGCAAAATAGCGCGAGTGATAAACTGCACAAAACAGTGCGCTGCGTAAAATAGCGCGAGTGTAAACAGCACAAAACAGTGCGCTGCGCAAAATAGCGCGTGTGTAAACTGTACAAAACAGTGCGCTGTGCCAAATAGCGCGAGTGATAAACTGCACAAAACAGTGCGCTCCGCAAAATAGCGCGACTGATAAACTGCACAAAACAGTGCGCTGCCAAAATAGCGCGGGTGTAAACTGCGCAAAACAGTGCGCTGCGCAAAATAGCACGAGTGATAAATTGCAAAAAACAGTGCGCTTCACAAAATAGCGCGAGTGATAAATTGCACAAAACAGTGCGCTGCGCAAAATAGCGCGAGTGTAAACTGCACAAAAGAGTGCGCTGCGCAAAATAGCGCGAGTGTAAACTGCACAAAGCAGTGCGCTGCGCAAAATAGCGCGAGTGATAAACAGCACAAAACAGTGCGCTGCGTAAAATAGCGCGAGTGATAAACAGCACAAAACAGTGCACTGCGCAAAATAGCGCGAGTGTAAACTGCACAAAACAGTGCCCTGCGCAAAATAGCGCGAGTGATAAATAGGAAAAAACAGTGCGCTGCGTAAAATAGCGCGAGTGTAAACTGCACAAAACAGTGCGCTGCGCAAAATAGCGCGAGTGATAAATAGCACAAAACAGTGCGCTGCGCAAAATAGCGCGAGTGATAAACAGCAAAAACAGTGCGCTGCGCAAAATAGCGCGAGTGATAAACTGCACAAACAGTGCGCTGCGCAAAATAGCGCGAGTGATAAACTGCACAAACAGGCGCTGCGCAAAATTGCGCGAGTGATAAACGGCACAAAACAGTGCGCTGCGCAAAATAGCGCGAGTGATAAACTGCACAAAACAGTCGCTGCGCAAAATAGCGCGAGTGATAAACTGCACAAAACTGTTCGCTGCGCAAAATAGCGCGTGTGTAAACTGCACAAAACAGTGCGCTGCGCAAAATAGCGCGAGTGATAAACTGCACAAAACAGTGCGCTGCGCAAAATAGCGCGAGTGATAAACTGCACAAAACAGTGCACTGCCAAAATAGCGCGAATGTAAACTGCACAAAACAGTGCACTGCGCAAAATAGCGCGAGTGATAAACTGCACAAAACAGTGCGCTGCGTAAAATAGCGCGAGTGTAAACAGCACAAAACAGTGCGCTGCGCGAAATAGCACGTGTGTAAACTGCACAAAATAGTGCGCTGTGCAAAATAGCGCGAGTGATAAACCGCACAAAACAGTGCGCTCCGCAAAATAGCGCGACTGATAAACTGCACAAAACAGTGCGCTGCGTAAATAGCGCGAATGTAAACTGGACAAAACAGTGCGCTGCGCAAAATAGCGCGAGTGATAAATTGCACAAAACAGTGCGCTTCACAAAATAGCGCGAGTGATAAATTGCACAAAACAGTGCGCTGCCCAAAATAGCGCGAGTGTAAACTGCACAAAAGTGTGCGCTGCGCAAAATAGCGCGAGTGTAAACTGCACAAAGCAGTGCGCTGCGCAAAATAGCGCGAGTGATAAACAGCACAAAACAGTGCACTGCGCAAAATAACGCGAGTGTAAACTGCACAAAACAGTGCCCTGCGCAAAATAGCGCGAGCGATAAACAGGAAAAAACAGTGCGCTGCGTAAAATAGCGCGAGTGTAAACTGCACAAAACAGTGCGCTGCGCAAAATAGCGCGAGTGATAAACAGCACAAAACAGCGCGCTGCGCAAAATAGCGCCAGTGATAAACTGCACAAAACAGTGCGCTGCGCAAAATAGCGCGAGTGATAAACAGCACAAAACAGTGCGCTGCGCAAAATAGCGCGAGTGATAAACTGGACAAAACAGTGCGCTGCGCAAAATAGCACGACTGTAAACTGCAGAAAACAGTGCGATGCGCAAAATAGCGCGAGTGATAAACAGCACAAAACAGTGCGCTGCGCAAAATAGCGCGAGTGATAAACTGCACAAAACAGTGCGCTGCGCAAAATAGCGCGAGTGATAAACTGCAGAAAACAGTGCGATGCACAAAATAGCGCGAGTGATAAACAGCACAAAACAGTGCGCTGCGCAAAATAACGCGAGTGTAAACTGCAGAAAACAGTGCGATGCGCAAAATAGCGCGAGTGATAAACAGCACAAAACAGTGCGCTGCGCAAAATACCGCGAGTGATAAACAGGACAAAATAGTGCGCTGCGCAAAATAGCGTGAGTGTAAACTGCAGAAAACAGTGCGATGCGCTAAATAGCGCGAGTGGTAAACAGCACAAAACAAGGCGCTACGCAAAATAGCGCCAGTGATAAACAGGACAAAACAGCGCGCTGCGCAAAATAGCGCGAGTGTAAACTGCAGAAAATAGTGCGATGCGCAAAATGGCGCGAGTGATAAACAGGACAAAACAGTGCGCTGCGCAAAATAGCGCGAGTGATAAACTGCACAAAACAGTGCGCTGCGCAAAATAGCGCGAGTGATAAACTGCACAAAACAGTGCGCTGCGAAAAATAGCGCGAGTGATAAACTGCACAAACCAGTGCCCTACGCAAAATAGCACGAGTGTAAACTGCCCAAAACAGTGCGCTGCTCAAAATAGCGCGAGTGATAAACAGCAAAAAATAGTGCGCTGCGTAAAATAGCGTGAGTGTAAACTGCACAAAACAGTGCGCTGCGCAAAACAGTGATAAACTGCACAAAATAGCACGAGTGATAAACTGCACAAAACAGTGCGCTGCGCAAAATAGCGCGAGTGATAAACAGCACAAAACAGTGCGCTGCGCAAAATAGCAAGAGTGATAAACTGCACAAAATAGTGCGCTGCGGAAAATAGAGCGAGTGTAAACTGCCCAAAACAGTGCGATGCACGAAATAGCGCGAGTGATAAACAGCACAAAACAGTGCACTGCGCAAAATAGCGCGAGTGATAAATTGCACAAAACAGTGCGCTTCACAAAATAGCGCGAGTGATAAATTGCACAAAACAGTGCGCTGCGCAAAATAGCGCGAGTGTAAACTGCACAAAAGAGTGCGCTGCGCAAAATAGCGCGAGTGTAAACTGCACAAAGCAGTGCGCTGCGCAAAATAGCGCGAGTGATAAACAGCACAAAACAGTGCATTGCGCAAAATAGCACGAGTGTAAACTGCACAAAAAGGTGCCCTGCGCAAAATAGCGCGAGTGATAAACAGGAAAAAACTGTGCGCTACGTAAAATAGCGCGAGTGTAAACTGCACAAAACAGTGCGCTGCGCAAAATAGCGCGAGTGATAAACTGCACAAAACAGTGCGCTGCGCAAAATAGCACGAGTGTAAACTGCACAAAACAGTGCACTGCGCAAAATAGCGCGAGTGATAAAGAGCAAAAAATAGTGCGCTGCGCAAAATAGCGCGAGTGATAAACAGCACAAAACAGTGCGCTGCGCAAAATAGCGCGAGTGATAAACTGCACAAAACAGTGCGCTCCGCAAAATAGCGCGAGTGATAAACAGCACAAAACCGTGCGCTGCGCAAAATTGCGCGAGTGATAAACAGGACAAAACAGTGCGCTGCGCAAAATAGCGCGAGTGTAAACTGCAGAAAACAGTGCGATGCGCAAAATAGCGCAAGTGATAAACAGCACAAAACAGTGCGCTGCGTAAAATAGCGCGAGTGATAAACATGACAAAACAGCGCGCTGCGCAAAATAGCGCGAGTGTAAACTGCAGAAAACAGTGCGATACGCAAAATAGCGTGAGTGATAAACAGCACAAAACAGTGCGCTGCGCAAAATAACGCGAGTGATAAACTGCACAAAATAGTGCGCTGCGCAAAATAGCGCGAGTGATAAACTGCACAAACCAGTGCGCTACGCAAAATAGCGCGAGTGTAAGCTGCACAAAACAGTATGCTGCGCAAAATAGCGAGAGTGATAAACAGCAAAAAATAGTGCGCTGCGCAAAATAGCGCGAGTGTAAACTCCACAAAACAGTGCGCTGCGCAAAATAGCGCGAGTGATAAACAGCACAAAACAGTGTGCTGCGCAAAATAACGCGAGTGTAAACTGCAGAAAATAGTGCGATGCACAAAATAGCTCGAGTGATAAACAGCACAAAACGGTGCGATGCGCAAAATACCGCGAGTGATAAACAGGACAAAACAGTGCGCTGCGCAAAATAGCGCGAGTGTAAACTGCAAAAAACAGTGCGATGCGCCCAATAGCGCGAGTGGTAAACAGCGCAAAACAGTGCGCTACGCAAAATAGCGCGAGTGATAAACAGGACAAAACACCGCGCTGCGCAAAATAGCGCGAGTGTAAACTGTAGAAAACAGTGGGATGCGCAAAATAGCGCGAGTGATAAACAGCACAAAACAGTGCGCTGCGCAAAATAGCGCGAGTGATAAACTGCACAAGACAGTGCGCTGCGCAAAATAACGCGAGTGATAAACTGCACAAAACAGTGCGCTGCGAAAAATAGCGCTAGTGATAAACTGCACAAACCAGTGCACTAAGCAAAATAGCGCGAGTGTAAACTGCACAAAAGAGTGCGCTGCGCAAAATAGCGCGAGTGTAAACTGCACAAAGCAG
The DNA here is from genome assembly GCA_030407325.1 of Camellia japonica. Lineage (NCBI taxonomy): Eukaryota > Viridiplantae > Streptophyta > Magnoliopsida > Ericales > Theaceae > Camellia > Camellia japonica. Next base: position 32,681 of record JAPPVO010000204.1, read on the forward strand.
TGCGCTGCGCAAAATAGCGCGAGTGATAAACAGCACAAAACAGTGCGCTGCGCAAAATAGAGCGAGTTATAAACTGCACAAAACAGTGCGCCGCGCAAAATAGCGGGAGTGATAAACTGCACAAACCAGTGCGCTGCGCAAAATAGCGCGAGTGTAAACTGCACAAAATAGTGCACTGCGCAAAATAGCGCGAGTGATAAACAGCAAAAAATAGTGCGCTGCGCAAAATAGCGCGAGTGTAAACTGCACAAAACAGTGCGCTGCGCAAAATAGGGCGAGTGATAAACAACACAAAACAGTGCGCTGCGCAAAATAGCGCGAGTGATAAACTGCACAAAACAGTGCGCTGCGCAAAATAGCACGAGTGATAAACAGCACAAAACAGTGCGCTGCGCAAAATAGCGCGAGTGTAAACTGCAGAAAACAGTGCGATGCGCAAAATAGCGCGAGTGATAAACAGCACAAAACAGTGCGCTGCGCAAAATAGCGCGAGTGATAAACAGGACAAAACAGCGCGCTGCGCAAAATAGCGCGAGTGTAAACTGCAGAAAACAGTGCGATGCGCAAAATAGCGCGAGTGATAAACAGCACAAAACAGTGCGCTGCGCAAAATAGCGCGAGTGATAAACTGCACAAACCAGTGCGCTGCGCAAAATAGCGCGAGTGTAAACTGCACAAAACAGTGCGCTGCGCAAAATAGCGAGAGTGATAAACAGCAAAAAATAGTGCGCTGCGCAAAATAGCGCGAGTGTAAACTGCACAAAACAGTGCGCTGCGCAAAATAGCGCGAGTGATAAACAGCACAAAACAGTGCGCTGCGCAAAATAACGCGAGTGTAAACTGCAGAAAACAGTGCGATGCGCAAAATAGCGCGAGTGATAAACAGCACAAAACAGTGCGCTGCGCAAAATACCGCGAGTGATAAACAGGACAAAACAGTGCGCTGCGCAAAATAGCGCGAGTGTAAACTGCAGAAAACAGTGCGATGCGCAAAATAGCGCGAGTGGTAAACAGCACAAAACAGTGCGCTGCGCAAAATAGCGCGAGTGATAAACAGGACAAAACAGCGCGCTGCGCAAAATAGCGCGAGTGTAAACTGCAGAAAACAGTGCGATGCGCAAAATAGCGCGAGTGATAAACAGCACAAAACAGTGCGCTGCGCAAAATAGCGCGAGTGATAAACTGCACAAAACGGTGCGCTGCGCAAAATACCCGAGTGATAAACTGCACAAAACAGTGCGCTGCGCAAAATAGCGCGAGTGATAAACTGCACAAAACAGTGCGCTGCGCAAAATAGCGCGAGTGATAAACTGCACAAAACAGTGCGACTGCGCAAAATAGCGCGAGTGATAACTGCACAAAACAGTGCGCTGCGCAAAATAGCGCGAGTGATAAACTGCACAAAACAGTGCGCTGCGCAAAATAGCGCGAGTGATAAACTGCACAAAACAGTGCGCTGCGCAAAATAGCGCGAGTGATAAACTGCACAAAACAGTGCGCTGCGCAAAATAGAGCGAGGGTAAACTGCCCAAAACAGTGCGATGCGCGAAATAGCGCGAGTGATAAACAGCACAAAACAGTGCGCTGCGCAAAATAGCGCGAGTGTAAACTGCACAAAACAGTGCGCTGCGCAAAATAGCGCGAGTGATAAACTGCAGAAAACAGTGCGCTGCGCAAAATAGCGCGAGTGATAAACTGCAGAAAACAGTGCGATGCGCAAAATAGCGCGAGTGATAAACAGCACAAAACAGTGCGCTGCTGTAGACACCCCATTTTTGACCGACCTTAAGACTCAGACGTCATCAATTGAGCGTTTGGTGATGTTGCATATTGTGCTCGTTCTGAGGTTGCGGAGTCCCGGCTACGAGCCTTGCCTCTAGACTTCCGGACACTTTTGTGCTTTGTCTCGGTTTGCGAACCAGGCTCGGTTTTCTCTGTTTTCTCTTCCTGAAGGGAGGGAGAGGTCTCATAGATCATCTCTCAATGGCCGTAGGCTACATTTCGTGGCCATAGGCCATTTTGCCCATTTCGGAGCCCGGTTCCCGGTTTTCAGAGCCGTCAGGCCGTGTGCCTCGGTTCGGGACCGCCTAACCACCTCTGTTTGCCCCGATTTTTGGCATGTATCTTATTTACTCCCTTTTTAGGGACACTGTGGTCTGAGAGACCAACTTCGTGGTCGTGCACCACTCCCGGTGCCTAACAGCCCACTTTCGGGGCCTCGAACTGCGTGTTTCGGCTCCCGAACCTTCATTCTACATTTTTTGGCTCCGACCCAAACTTGAGATAGTCATATTTTGAGGTCCTTTTCATGTTTGATTAAGGACCTTTTATTGTTTGAGATCTTCTACTGCCACTTGCTTCTTTACCCTCTTTTAGGCCTATTTTGCACGGTATTTTAGGCGTACTTGTGGGCTGCGTTGGACTTGGGCGTAAACTACAAAGTGTCTTATTTTGAGCCCCTCTTCAACTTTGTTGAATGACTCTCGGCCATTTGAAACCCGTAGCTACCACTTTCCCTTTTGGCCATTTTTGGCGGGAAACTTGATATGTTTTCCCTCCCTTTTTTCCCTCCATTTTCCCCTCATTTTGTCTATATAACAGCAGCCCCAGCTGTGATTTTTAGGGTTAGAAAATCTGATTTGGGAGCTCCTCCATACAATCTCTCTCTCTATATTTAAAACACCAAATCATCCAAGTTTCTACACCCCCCTTCATCACCACTAGCACCACCACCACTACACCATTTCCAGCAGCAAGGAGGGTCTTCCAGTAGCTAAAAGGCACCATTTTCAGTCTTAGAAGCAGCCAAGGTCTTGGTCTACAAGGGTAAGCACTCATTTCCCCTTTTGAGCTCCATTCTTGTACCATTTTTCTATCCTCTTTGCTTGTGGTTTTGAGCTCCGACCCCTACTGAAAGGGGGACTCTTTTGAGCCATTCTTCATGTTTGTTTAAGGGCTCAACCCTGTTTGAGCCCTCCCTAGTGCACTTGCTTCAATACTCCTTGATATGCCACATTTTTGCATGGAATTTATGACCTGCGTGTGATCTGTTTTTGAGCATAATGTAAACTGTAAGTAGGCTCATTTTGAGCCCTTCTTCAACATTGAAGAAGGGCTCAACCCTGTTTGGCCTCTCTATCATGCACTTGTTTCATAATCTCTCATATTTACCGTAAAATTGCATGATTTGTTTAGCCTCTGTGTGATCTGTTTCGGAGCATGTCATGAACTGTGAATGGGCTTATTTTGGGTCCCTCTACAACATTGTAGAAGGGATCAACTTTGTTGGGGGTCTCCATGTTATACTTGTCATTATATCCCTCCTTGACCCCATTCTTACATGCTTTGTTAAGCCTATCTAGCTTCTGTTTTCGGCCATGATCAGGTCTGGAAAGAGTCATATTTTGGCCTTCTTGTCATATTTTGTTAAGGGTCCAAGGCTGTTTGATGAATGTTTGGCATATCTCATGTTATAACCCTTTGTTGGCTTCAATCTTGCATCACATTTTTTCCATATTTATATGCTGATTTGAGGGTTGTCATAAACTGTAAATGTGCATTTTTTTAGTCCCTCTTCAGTATTGTAGAAGGGAATTTTTCAGTTTGGGATTTGCATATACCACTTGTTTCAATACCCCTCTCTTGACCCCCATTTTTGCATGCCATTGTTGCCCTATCTATGCTTACTATTTGGCCATGTTTTGTACTGTAAAAATGCTATTTTTGGGGCTGCCTTGCTACTGTTTTGCATGTCATGTACCAATTTTGCATGTTTAGTATAGCCGTAGGCCATTTCGGGCGCTTAATATCGCATTTCGGGACCATTCCGTGCATTTGGTGTCATTTCACATCATTTTGGGGCTGTTTTCCCCCTCATTTAGCTGCTGAAATTTCATTTGCATGTTTGCATATCATTTCCTGTGTCATTTCATGCCTTAGGGCCATTGTCTCGGTTTGCGTGCCCGTGTGCACGCACTTCGAGGCACTTCATTTTTTTATCCGATGGCCTCTTATGTGAGTGTGGCTGAGACCCGCTTATGTTAGTGTAAGTCCATGTTGCATTGTATATGCCATTTTAGTCTCATTACATTGCGTATGCCATGTCTTCGGTTCGCGTGCATACGTGCACGCATTCCGAGCGTCCCATTTTCATCTCATGGCCGCTGATTTTGGCATGCTTGCGAGTTATCCATGTTAGTTTAAGTCCATCATTGCATTGCACGTTCATATGTCATGTTTCATGCCTTGCCATGCTTTGATAGAGTGGCATTCGTGCCTTAGGATCGGTCCTCGGTTTGCGTGCATACGTGCACGCGTTTCGGGAATCTCTTTTTCCTCTAATGGCCTCCTTGTATTGGTGTAAGCCCATCTTGCATTGTGTATGCCATGTTCAATGCGTTGTGCATGTTATGTTGTTAGCATCGTGTATGCCACGTAGTTGCATCGCATGTTTGCGTACTTAGCCGCCATGCCTAGGTTGCATTTCATTGAACATGCATCCCTTGCCTCTTGACTAATCATGATAGGGGTTGGGGCCCTTTGATTTGTTTTGTGCATTGCATTCCATTTGATATCAAAGTTGCTAACTTGGCTTTTGATCATGCATTGAAATGTGTGATTGATGGCCCGGGGGTCGAGGGCCATACTCCCTTGAGTCCATTACATGATAGGGAGTGTGTCCATGCATACATTTGCCTAGAAATTCTATATTGCACTGCTGGTCTGCTGTTGCTGTCAAAACTGTCTTCTGCAGGAATTTTGTGCCGACCGGCAGTATAGAGTGCCGACCGGCAATGTATTTAGCGCGATAGCTTCATTTCCAGCCGGTGGACTTTATACACGGCCGGTGGACATTCCATCCAGCCGATGATGATTCTTAGGATGCAGGGAGCCTATTCTGGGACTTTTACAGTCTTCCAGAGAAGCAGAACAGTAAAAGCAGAGCCAACAGTGCTATGGCAGCGAGTTTCCAGGCGAAGCCAATCCGAGCATGCGTGCATCCCTCTTCCCGAGGCCTTTTACTGCTTTCAGTAGTTTAATTAATTTGTTAATTAATTAAGGGTCTGTAATAATTAATTAGCTAGGATAGTTGATTTATTATTTGGGACTGTATATTATTCTTTTGGTCCCTCCGTGTGAGGGCATATTTGTAATAAGGGTGTGTGAGTGTGTGTATGTCTTCCAACCCCATTTCTTTCTCCCTTTTATTTACCTGCTTATGATGGTAGATTAGGGCATATTTAATTTAGCATACCTTATGCAATGCATGCGTGCATCCATGCATTTGTTGACATGCATCGGGCTCGGCACATCATACAAACTGCATCGTACTTTCAATTCCAAATTGAATACGTGTTATTTGTAGCATTCCATATGCCACGTTTAGGATAGCCGAGCCTGCCTAGATTACATCTTTGCATGTGTTGCATTAGACATTTCAGTATGCTTAGGTCCATGCATGATTTCTAATAAGCTTCTGTTTTGGCTTGGAGTACTAGGTGAGCTTTTATGCTTTAGCATATCGCATGTGTGTGAATGTTGCCATAATAGCATGCTTACCATGAGGCTAAGTGCTTATGTGATATAACTGCATCAATGCCTGTGGATGGAGGTTGAATTACCTAAATTGGGACAACACATTAAAACTGTGAGTTTTAAAGCCCACTAGATAGTGGCAAAATCGTCTTTTCTAAAAGCCCGCTTGAGAGTGGCAAATGCGCAGCGCGCTATTTTGTCCTGTTTATCACTCGTGCTATTTTGCGCAGCGCCCTGTTTTGTCCTGTTTATCACTCGCGCTATTTTGCGCAGCGCACTATTTTGTGCAGTTTATCACTCGCGCTATTTTGCGCAGCGCACTGTTTTGTGCTGTTTATCACTCGCGCTATTTTGCGCAGTGCACTGTTTTGTGCTGTTTACACTCGCGCTATTTTGCGCAGCGCACTGTTTTTTGCTGTTTATCACTCGCGCTATTTTGCGCAGTGCACTGTTTCGTGCAGTTTACACTCGCGCTATTTTGCGCAGCGCACAGTTTTGTGCTGTTTATCACTCGCGCTATTTTGCGCAGCGCACTGTTTTGTGCTGTTTACACTCGCGCTATTTTGCGCAGCGCACTCTTTTTTGCCGTTTATCACTCGCGCTATTTTGCGCAGCGCACTGTTTTGTGCAGTTTATCACTCGCGCTATTTTGCGCAGCGCACTGTTTGTGTTGTTTATCACTCGCGCTATTTTGCGCAGCGCACTGTTTTGTGCTGTTTATCACTCGCGCTATTTTGCGCAGCGCACTGTTTTTTGCTGTTTATCACTCGCGCTATTTTGCGCAGGGCACTGTTTCGTGCAGTTTACACTCGCGCTATTTTGCGCAGCGCACTGTTTTGTGCTGTTTATCACTCGCGCTATTTTGCGCAGCGCACTGTTTTGTGCTGTTTACACTCGCGCTATTTTCCGCATCGCACTGTTTTCTGCAGTTTACACTCGCGCTATTTTGCGCAGCGCGCTGTTTTGTCCTGTTTATCACTCGTGCTATTTTGCGCAGTGCACTGTTTTGTGCTGTTTATCACTCGCGCTATTTTGCGCATCGCACTGTTTTCTCCAGTTTACACTCGCGCTATTTTGCGCAGCGCACTGTTTTGTGCTGTTTATCACTCGCGCTATTTTGCGCAGCGCACTGTTTTGTGCTGTTTATCACTCGCGCTATTTTGCGCAGCGCACTGTTTTGTTCTGTTTACACTCGCGCTATTTTGCGCAGCGCACTGTTTTGTGCTGTTTATCACTCGCGCTATTTTGCGCAGCGCACTGTTTTGTGCTGTTTACACTCGCGCTATTTTGCGCATCACACTGTTTTCTGCAGTTTACACTCGCGCTATTTTGCGCAGCGCGCTATTTTGTCCTGTTTATCACTCGCGCTATTTTGCGCAGCACACTGTTTTGTGCTGTTTATCACTCGCGCTATTTTGCGCATCGCACTGTTTTCTGCAGTTTACACTCGCGCTATTTTGCGCAGCGCACTGTTTTGTCCTGTTTATCACTCGCGCTATTTTGCGCAGCGCACTGTTTTGTGCAGTTTATCACTCGCGCTATTTTGCGCAGCGCACTGTTTTGTGCTGTTTATCACTCGCGCTATTTTGCGCAGCGCACTGTTTTGTGCTGTTTACACTCGCGCTATTTTGCGCAGCGCACTGTTTTTTGCTGTTTATCACTCGCGCTATTTTGCGCAGTGCACTGTTTCGTGCAGTTTACACTCGCGCTATTTTGCGCAGCGCACTGTTTTGTGCTGTTTATCACTCGCGCTATTTTGCGCAGCGCACTGTTTTGTGCTGTTTACACTCGCGCTATTTTGCGCAGCGCACTGTTTTGTGCTGTTTATCACTCGCGCTATTTTCCGCATCGCACTGTTTTCTGCAGTTTACACTCGCGCTATTTTGCGCAGCGCGCTGTTTTGTCCTGTTTATCACTCGCGCTATTTTGCGCAGCGCACTGTTTTGTGCTGTTTATCACTCGCGCTATTTTGCGCATCGCACTGTTTTCTGCAGTTTACACTCGCGCTATTTTGCGCAGCGCACTGTTTTGTGCTGTTTATCACTCGCGCTATTTTGCGCAGCGCACTATTTTGTGCTGTTTATCACTCGCGTATTTTGCGCAGCGCACAGTTTTTGTGCTGTTTACAGTCGCGCTATTTTGCGCACGCACTGTTTTTGCTTGTTTATCACTCGCGCTATATTGCGCAGTGCACTGTTTCGTGCAGTTTACAAAACAGTGCGCTGCGCAAAATAGCGCGAGTGATAAACAGCACAAAACAGTGCGCTGCGCAAAATAGCGCGAGTGTAAACTGCACGAAACAGTGCCTGCGCAAAATAGCGCGAGTGATAAACAGCAAAAAACAGTGCGCTGCGCAAAATAGCGCGAGTGTAAACAGCACAAAACAGTGCGCTGCGCAAAATAGCGCGAGTGATAAACAGCACAAAACAGTGCGCTGCGCAAAATAGCGCGAGT
>JAPPVO010000205.1:0-41963 GCA_030407325.1 Camellia japonica
TACTGGAGATCACAATTGAGCTCTTGAATGCAGAAAAGACAAAGATGACCAACAAGATCACATGGACAAAGTTGATTTGGAAGTGTTTATGGCTGGACTTCAGAATGAAGTTGCCTACATATCCCGAAGATGGGAATCAACCTTACGTAGTTCGGTTCAGGTTCACTCGTGTATTAACACTCTCCTTTTGCACTCTAACTTTTGCCTAGGTCGCCCTTTCGAGTTTTCGGCCTAGCGAGCCACTCAGGGATAGTATTTTTTCAACTTGTCCATGTTGATCGGCTAGGAAAAGTCAAGGCCATCTAAATCTATCAGAATGACAGCTCCACCCGACCAGATAGACTTGACGATGTAAGGGCCAATCCAATTGGGCCTAAACTTGCCCCTAGGGTCGTGGATAGAGCTCGGTTGTCTTTGAGCACTAGATCCCCCTCTTTCAAATTCCTGGACTTAACCTTCTTGTTGAAAGCCCTGGCAATTCTTCGTTGATAACCCTGGACGTGATACAGTGCTTTCAGCCTTCTTTCATCAAAGAGCATGAGTTCTTCAAACCTGCTTTGCTGCCAATCTGCCTTAGCTATCTAACACTCAACCAATACCTGTAATGACGGAACCTCAACTTCGATAGGCAGAACAGCCTCCATCCCATAAACCAAGGAATATAGAATTGCCGCAGTAGAAGGTCGAATTGAAGTCCGGTAGCCCCAAAGAGCAAATGGCAGCTTATCTGGCTAGTCCCAGTAGGTTTCCACCATCTTCTGCAGAATGTGCTTGATGTTCTTGTTGGCAGCCTCAACTGCTCCGTTAGTTTGGGGCCGATATGTAGATGACTTATGAAAAGCCACGTTGTACTTCTCCAACAAGTTGATCACCTCCTTCTTGAAGTGGGAACCATTATCTGAAACAATCTCATTCGGGACCCCGTAGCGACAAATAATATTGCTTCTGATGAACTTAGCGACATGCGATGCCTTCAACACCGCGTAAGATTGGGCCTCAACCCACTTCGTAAAGTAGTCTATCGCTACCAGAATGTACTCATGCCCGTTGGACCCCTTCGGAGTGACAGCCCCAATCACATCAATCTCCCAGACTAAAAACGGCCATGGCGAAGTCATGTTGTACAGCTTCTGGCGGAATGTTCATGCGATTTGCATGGATTTGACACTTGTGACATCGTCGGACAAAGCCAATACAATCCTCCTCCATGGTTGACCAGTAATAACCCTACCTAAGGATCTTCCGGGCTAGCATTACTCCACTCATGTGTGCTCCGCACTCTCCTCCATGGATGGCCTCCATCAGGCGCTTGGATTCTTCAGCATGAACGCATAACATATGCATCCCGAGATGACCCCTCTTGTACAGTTTACCCCCGCAGACGATGAATTGAGCAATCATTCTTCGAATTACACTCTTATCTTTGGCATTTGCCTTTGGTGGATACACTTCCTTTTCCAAGAAGTTCCAGACGTCGTAATACCAGGGGTTTTGATCTTGTACCTCATCTATGGCAGCAATCAGCTCGTAGGCCGGCACGAATTTTTGTTTAATGATGATCGGACGCATCCGGACTCCAAAAGGGATGTCTATCATAGAAGATAGAGTTGCTAATGAATCAGCGAACCTATTATTCTCTCTTAACAGATGAGCGAAGTTCAGTTTCTCAAACCGAGGAATCAGAACGTCCAAGGTTTGGTGATAGATTGTCATCTTTTCTTCTTTAACTTTCCAATCTCCTTTAGCTTGAGATACAACAAGGTTCGAGTCCCCGATGACATCCAACCGTTTTGCCCCTAGTTCCAGGGCGGCTTCTAGTCCAGCAATACATGCCTCATATTCTGCCTCATTGTTCGACACTTTGAACCAGAGTTTGAATGCTAGAGGTATGCGGGAATTGTCGGGTGCTATCAGCAACACCCCTATCCCATACCCATATTGGTTTGACGCTTCGTCAAAGTACATCGTCCAAGTCTCTTCTTCGACATGCAGAATGGCCTCGTCTGGGAACAGATATTCTACTGCTTCATCCCCTTCAATTGGGTGGTTAGCTAGGAACTTCGCTACCGCTCTCCCTTTCAGTGACTTGCGCGTCATGTACTTCAGATCAAATTCGGAAAGGAGAAGCAACCAACGAGCTAGCCTACCCATAAGTGCCTGTTTCTCGAAGAGATATTTGATGGGATCTAATCTCAAAACCAGTATCACAGAGTGAGCTAACAGGTAGTGCCTCAACTTCCTGGTAGCCCATACCAAGGCCAGACAAGCCTTTTCCAGCGGCGTGTAGCGGGTCTCGTAATCCAGCATTTTCTTGCTCAGGTAGTAGATAGCCTTCTCCACTTTGTCCTCACACTCCTGTGCAAGCATGTAGCCCATTGTCGTTTTGGTCACTACAAGTACAGAATCAACGGTTTCCCCGGCTCAGTCGGTGACAACACAGGTGGGTTCTGTAAATATTGCTTGATCTGCTCGAAAGCAACTTGGTATCGGTCGTCCCATTGGAACTTCTTTCTTTTCTTCAGGAGACCAAACAGTGGTTCACAAGTCAAGGTTAAATTTGCAATAAACCGTCTTATGAATTGCACTTTACCCAGAAAGCCTCGCATCTCCTTTTAGTCCTCGGTGGTGGCATTGCTAAAATGGCCTTAATTTTGGAAGGATCGACCTCGATACCCCTTTGCGTGATCAAAAACCCTAGCATTTTCCCTGCTGTAACACCAAATGTACATTTTTGAGGATTCAGCCGTAACCGATACTCTCTGATCCATTGGAAGAATTTCTGCAAGGCGGTGTAGTGGCCCTCTCTTTCCTTGGACTTGATAATCATGTCGTCCACGTACACCTCAACCTCTTTATGGATCATATCGTGCAAAATCGTGGTTGCAACCCGTTGATACATAGCCCAGCCTTCTTCAAGCCGAACGGCATCACCCTATAACAATAGGTTCCCCACGGGGTGGTGAAAGCAGTCTTCTCCCTATCTTCGGGTGCCATCAAAATCTGATTGTAGCCTAAAAACCCATCCATGAACGAGAGCAACGCATGCCTAGCAGTGAAGTCCACTAATTCGTCGATATGCGGCAAAGGAAAGTCGTCCTTCGGACTGGCTTTGTTCAAATCCCTGAAGTCCACACATACTCGAATTCTACCGTCCTTCTTCAGCACCGGAACTATATTGGCCAACCAAGTAGGGTATTCAGATACCAACAGGAACCCTGCGTCAATCTGCTTGGTGACCTCTTCTTTGATCTTCAGAGCCCAGTCCGGGCGGATCCTTCGGAGCTGCTGCTTAACATGTCGGGCCTCTGGGTCAAGAGGGATCCAGTGCTGTACAATCTCAGGATCGATTCCAGGCATGTCTTCGTAGGACCACGCGAAAACATCTTTGAAATCTTTTAACAAAGCGACTAAGCGCTCGCGCTCCTCCAAAGACAACGTGGACCCAATCTGGACCAGCCGCGGGTCCTTCTCAGTACCAATATTAATTGAGGTGATTTCATCAACCAAAGGTTTTACAAACCTCTCCTGCTCTTGATCAATCAAACGTTGTAAAACCGAAGGAATTTCTTCCTGGTCGTTTTCATCAAAATTTTGAAAGTTTTGATTAATGCAATAAATTAAAGGCACAAAAAAGTACTCGGAAGCCACAGTCGTACCATTCTCATTAATAACATCCAGTCTGCCTGATTCCTCTGTTACAACAGACTCAAAGGAAAAAGAAAAAGACGACCTGGACAGGACGATGGCATCCGGGTTATCACCTCCAAGAATACCGGACTCAGACTCAGAAGAGATGGAATTTGATTCCGACTCCACAGACTCAGTGGAATCAGATTCCGGCTCACTACCTGACCCGGAACTACTCGATAAAAAGCCCTCATCGTACTGCCAGATGAGGGAGGGTGCGATGGATGCATCGAGAATGCCTGAAGATGGGCCCACAGTCGCTTTATCCCCGATCATTGACACTAAGAAGTTATCTCCCAAGCACTCCGGTACAATCTGAGGATCTGAGAGGAGACAAGCCAGCGCTACCCCCATCTCAATTTCTGTGCTCTCGGAATCCTCCTCCTTGCACTGCTCAACCTCAGCTGGTGGGTCTGTCTGCTCTTCGACAACTTCATCCCCGGACAACTAAAGATCAAAAAAGATTTCAAAGTCGGGCAAACGCCGCTTCTCTGCATTCAACCATGGCTCCGAAAAGGCACAAAACGGGAAGTCCTCCCCCTCCCGAACAAAACGTTCGTTCAGGGTCCCCTGGATAGGTCTGTGCACCAACTCATAGTGCTTCCCGGCTTGCTTTGCCTTGGCTCTTCCAGCCATCTCTCTTCCTTTCCTCGCCCAATCCTCTTTGGTAGGCAGATAACCTAATCCAAAGGTATATGGGTTATGCGGCACTTCGGCCGATGCTGCAACGCCCTTCCGGCCACTTCGCCCTAATCCCATCCCGGGGATGTGTTGAAGCTTGTTCATAAGGTAGATAAACTGTGCACTGACGTATAGCCCCTCATCAACAGCTAGCATATCTTTTACAACCCGGGCCTCAGCTAGGGTGAATTCTGACAAAAATACATCTTCCGCGCCATGCTCAATCTCCAAGACTGGTGTAGAAACCTCTGGTGGCAAATGTATCGAAGAATTCCCAAAAACGATTGCCACCCCCTTCCCATGAGGGTACTTCAGCATTTGGTGTAAGGTGGAAGAGACGACTTTTACCTGGTGCAGCCACGGCCGCCCAAGGAGTAGATTGAAGGTTGCGGGAACATCCAAGACATGAAACTCAATGTCCTGTTGCCCCGGACCAACCTGAGTCTTAATCCGTACGGTCCCCATCACCTCCCGGTTGGTATTATCATAGGCCCGAATCACCTGGGCCGTAGGTACAAAATCCGCGGGCTTCAACCCAATAGCATACGCCGTTCTCGATGGACATACATTGATTGCGGACCCCGTGTCAACCAGGACCACCGGTATCCATTTCTCTCTACACTCTATGGAGATGTAGAGTGGTTTGTTATGATCTGAGCCCTCGGGCGGTAGTTCTTTGTCAGTGAAGGTCAAGGTCGGGGAAGCTTCTCTCGGGAAAACCAGCCCTACCAACTGCTTCGGAGTTGTATCGATTGAAAGCTTGGCCCTATCCATAGCTGTAAGAACGGCCTGTCTGTGAACCCTTGAGGCCATAAGCAGTCCCCAGATGGAGATGTCCGCTTGAATTTTCTTAAGCTGTTTCAGTACAGCCTCCTCCTCCAGCAGTTTTTCCTTCTGGCTCTCCGTTTCTTTGTCCTTTCCGGACGCCTCCGGCTGGTCCAAGTATGGGGGCTTGAAATGCCGCCCACTCCTAGTCATATGGTCAACCTCCTCAACATACTAAGTGTCATCTGGTTGGTTCTGCCCCCAATCCTCGTCAGTGTGGGCAAGACGTAAGTCGTCGTCTTTCCACCACATGTCATCGGCAACCGACAGACAGCTGTCCGGCTCTGTTGTAATTGTTTCTGTGCTCACAGCACATTTCGTCCTCGCAGGGGCTTTGCCCTTCCTAGCCCTCTCAAGATCCTCGATCTTTTCTTGCTCAAGTCGCTTCAATGCAACCTGCTGTTCAGTGTCTGCCATACACAATTTGCCCAAGTCCCGAGCAAAATTCTTCGCACCGGTGCTCTCCAGCGATGCTTCCTGATTTTCAGCCATTCCGGCCACTGCTGATGTTCCGGTTTCTGATGGTCCTTATTCTGGCTGAGATTCTTCAACAATATCTGGTTGGTCACTGAGCCACTCCGTATTTTCTGCTGATCCATCCAAGTCGAACCAGTTGATGTTCACATCCCCTGAGTCCTGCTCGTTGAAGAACTGCAGATTGGCAATATCCTCTTCCAACTCTGCTAGGTCATCTAACCCCTAACTTGGTCCATCTTCCCGAACCACACTGATCTCTGTCCCAACCGGCAACTCTACCCTCGGCTTAAACTGATCTGTTGATGTGATATAACCACTCGGGTTGTACACAAAGCTCACAGACCCCTCAAGTTCTGAATCAACATTCCCATCTGCCTCCAAAGTCATCCCAATTCTGTGTTCGACAGTCACCACCACCGGTTCGGGTTGGGTTTGGGAGATGCTCAACATGCACAAGTCCGTGCTATCTGGGATAAACACCTCGGGCTTGGGTAGGTGGGAGGGTGTGATATATATGCTTGTGTCATATGGAATGGCCGTGGTTTGGATCAGGTTGATGTGTTTAGGTGGTGGAGTTGGGTTATGTGGTGGGAGTGGGTTGATGGTGACATTCGGCTTCTCTGGAGGCACAATCACCTTGTTGTCAATAAGATCCTGGATCTCATGACGCAGTCTATAGCATGAGTCGGTGTCATGACCGTGTTGTTGGTGAAATGCACAGTATTTGGCTGGGTTATGGGAGGAAGGAAGTTTGTCTGGTAATGGCCGCGGCTCTAGGGGCTTCAAATGCCCTTTCCTAATTAGAACCCCCAGAGCTTTGGATAGAGGCATGTACAGTGGAGTAAAGGTTCTCTGGCCTCGGGGGGGATATCTGGCTGTTTGTGAGCTGGTTCCGGACGCACCGATGAAGGGTGTAGCTGTAGGTGTTTTTAGAGTGGTGGTGGTGACCATGCCCACATCAAAAGTTCTGGCAGTTGCAGCATTACTCGTGCCTGCATTCGAACTGTGTGTAAATGCCCTCTTGGGCTGTTCCCTGTCTTGGTCGATCAGACCCTGCTTCATAGCGTCCTCAATCTGTACCCCAATCTCGTGTAAGTCCACAAAGGTGGAGAGGGGTAAGACGATCATTTTCTGCATTAGCTTGGGTTGGAGGTTGCGCACAACCATCCTTATCTGATCCTTCTCCAATGGCCAAGTTGTCATCATGGAGGCCTTGGCCCTCCATCGAGTGACAAAGTCAGAAAAGCCTTCCTTCGGCTTTTGCCTAGTCGCTTCAAGATCACGGGTCATGACCTCAATCTGGGTGTTGTATGAATATTTTACGACAAAGGCCTCGGCCATCTCCTCCCAATTCCATTTCACTGAGTCCTCCAGCTTGGTGTACCAAATGGCCGCAATACTCGACAGGGTCCGGCCGAAGAGTGATAGTTTCTGGAGTCTCATCAAGCCCATCGGGCGCAAAATATCCGAGAACAGCCTCAGATGAACCATAGGGTCGCCTGAGCCATCAAAATGGTCTATGTGGGGCATCTTGAATTTGTCCGGCAATGTTACCGCCGAATTAGTGTAACTATCCTCTATGTCTGGAATGGAATTAACCCCCTGGGCCCGTTTAAACAGCTTTTCAAGCTTACTCATCTTCAGAGCGGTTGGGTCCATCTCAGATTCAAACAGTGTATCTGTTGAGAAGGCTGGTGTCTTTGAAGTCTGTGGTAGAATTGGTGGCGGGACTGGCTCTGTTGGAGCGTCCATATCTTCCTGGACGTTTGCAGTATCCCCGAGTGTTGGAACTCTAGGTGGGGGTGGAGGTGGGGGTGGATGCGAAGCAGATGCTCCGGCTTGTTGTGGTTGCTGCTGTTGCTAAAGTCTGGCAATCAACTCTGTCTGTTGAGCCACAACCTCTGCCTGACGCGTGGCAAACTTTGCCTGGCAGGCAACATCCCGCTGCATGGCTTGCATGGTCTCTTGGAGCTGACGCATCATGTCCTCCATACTTGCCATAAAGTGCTGATCTAACTGAACAGGTGTATCTCTCTCTGGGGTAGAAATAGAAACCTCAGCCCGACTACTCACTGGTGGGGTAGACAATGATCGCTAAACCAATGACTACTGTACTAATACTCTCTGCCTAACTGCCCTCCGTCTTGTAACCGAAGGGTAATGAAAAAAACACTGCTTGTCCGTCAACTAGATCCTCGGATCGATGAAGCCTTCTACCTCTAACCCAGAGTGCTTTGGGGGAAACTGCCTCTTCGGAAGCAATGATGCTATACTACCTTGCAAAAAGATAAATAAAGCAAAATAAGGAAACAACAAGCAGAAAAACGGACAGCATTTCGGCTTAAATAAACACAACACACGGTTGATAATCACAAGCTGAAAGAACTATTCTCAAACACTGATTACTGCCCATAAATCACTGCCTCAAATCTGATACCTCCAAATACTGATGTCCTCAGACTAATACTCAAACTTGTAAACTAATACATGCATTCCTGTAGAGGCACACTCTAAAAGCACATAGCAAGCAAGTGAGAGCCAAAACACCCCTATGGAGGGGTAGGGTTTCCCTGTCCTATCTTGTCAGGAGCTAGGGTTTCACTATGCACGCAGCAGTTTTCAAACAACCTACAATCGGGTAAACAACTTGTCCTAGTTTGGAATGGTCTTTACGGATTTCGATATGCACTAGGTCGAATGGTCAAAAAGGGTGCCTCGGTAAAAATCGAGGTTTATGTTCCCATCGTGGCAGAGCTCGTAACCGGTCAGCCTTGTGGCACGCTTTTCCAAGCAAGCCTCTGGCAAACCGTTAGGAATAGAAGACGGCAAACACAGTGTCCTAGGCGCACCAATGCAAATGCAATGCAAAAAAACACATAAGTGTAAATAAAACAACATATCATGATGTTCGAGTCAAGTTCTCTAAATCCTCAGCGGAGTCACCAGAAACTGTAGACCGCCCGAATTCGCTCCGCGGGCCCCCATTTTCGGAGAGGGCGCGGATTTGGGGTTCTATCTACTATAGTTCGGACTCCTGTCATGGTTCTGAATGTAATCTCACAAAGTGCAGACTGATAAATCACCAAAGAGTCCAAATTTGGCAATTGGTTTTGAAAAATCAATTTTAAATCAAAAAGCGCCAAACATGGACTGCTTTGCCAGATTTCAGAGTCGCCACCTAAATATTTTGTTTTGGGAAATTTCGAAACCCTGACTCGTGCCAAAGGCCATGTGTCCGTCATCACCAAAGTTGCCTCGGCTCGGAAACTTGGTACGAGAGGGAAGGTCCTGAAATGAGCACCCCGCTCGCCCGATCAAAGGATGGCCTCTACTAACATGATATGTTGTTTTTGAAAACACATGTGTTCTTATTCCGGTTATTAATCTAGAATTACTATGTGATGTGCACAGCACACAAGTATAGACTAAATCACTTAATTTGGAACAAAACATCTTATGTTTGTTTTTCGAAAATGGTTTGAAGGTGCTACTCGCAAGTAGGCTAAGATGTGGATTTGCCACCCTCAAGTGGGCTTAGAAAAACATGGTTTTGCCACTCCACAAAGTGGGCTTAAAACGCACATTTTGATGAATTGTCCCAATTCAAGCAATGAAGCCTTCATCCACAGGCATTCATGCAGTTATAACAGTTAAGCAAATAGCCTCATGGCAAGCATGCTATCATGGCAGTCACTACACACATGCAAGGATGCTAAAGCATAAACACTCACAGTGTACTCCGAGCCAAAAAAGAAGCTAGTTAGAAATCAATGCATGATCTAGCTATGTTAAGATGCTTAATGCAACACATGCAAAAAATGCGGCTAAGTGGGCTCGACTATCTAAGATGGCATATGAATGCGACACTTGATAACATGTATTCAAATAGGTATTGAAATATAATGCAGTTTGAATGATGCGCCGAGCCTGGTGCATGCAATACGAATGAATGATGCACGCATGCAAAGCATAAGTATGCTAATCGAAACATGCCCTAAAACTAACCATCCAAAGCTGGTAAATAAAAGGGAGAAAGACGTGGGGTTGGAATACATGTACACACACATGCACCCTTATTACAACATTTGTCCTCTCGACGGAGGGTCCGAATGAATTAGCTAAGCTAGCTACGCTAATTAAGCTAACTATTACAAATTACTACATAGATCTATTAGCTAAGCACTTTAACTAATTAAGTACAGAACCAATGAATTAACTAGCTAAGCAAAGCAGTTAAAAGGCCTCGAGGGTGAGGGAGGGATGCATGCATGCTCGGTTGCGTCCTCTCGGAAATCCACTGGCTTGCCTCAAGATGCCTCTGTTTGCACACTTCTGTACTTCTGAAAATTATGCCAACTTCTAGAATGCTTCTGACCCACCTTAGGAACATGCTGAGGGATGGTCGGCCAAGAGGGATGGCCATTGGCCAAAGTTGATGGCCATCGGCCACTTTTGATAGCCGATCAGTAGCCTTGGTGGCCGGTCGGCAGATTTGATGGCCGGTCGGCCACTGCTTCCTGCAATTTCTCCTTTTGCTGCAATAGAGCACAAACAGAGGCATGGCAGTGTATTTGCAAGGAAATGTGTGTGCAACTACACTCCTTATCATATCTCAAGCTCAAAGGAGTGTAGTGCTCAGCTCTCGAGCCACCAATCACGCATCTCAATGCATGATGGCCAAAGAGTCAAGCTTGCACAATGTTGATGAATGCACAAGTAACACACAAGACTCGAGAGGCCTCCACCCTATCATGCACAATCAAGGGGGACGACGACTAAGAAATGAGGCACATTTCATCACTTCAAGTATGAAACATCCCTCGTTTCTCGTGTTTGGATTAACATCATGATCCAAACACATGCAACGCATCACACATGCAAATAACATGTTATCTATCAATGCTAGAGTGGCACTCATGAGGTTCCATCATATAAGCAATGCATGCATGGCATGTTTGGAGGCTAAAGCATCAAAGCAAGTAAAGAGCATCATACAAGAGGCATGCAATACAATACTCAATGGACTTAAACAAACCCCAAACAGACCTCATGCATGCCCAAACAATGGCCAAAATGTGCTGAAACTTAAACATAAGAAGCAAGAAAAGCATGCTCAACTCATGGCTCGCAAGCAAGGCACAAAGCTCAACCCTCAAACACATTGAAAGAGTGATAAACATGAGAGTATAACAAGGCTATATGCTCTGAAATTATGTGTTAAATGATGTCATATCACTCAAACAACACAAGTATAGCATGCAAGAGGCCCTAAAGCACAAGGCTAGTAAAGAGCAATACACAATGAGCATGCAATACTAAGCTTAAAAAACTAAACCAGCTCTGGACAAAGCTCAACCATGCCAAAACAAAGGCCAAAACATGCTGAAAAGGGAGCCCAAAAGCTTATACAAGCATGCATACACATTGGCTCACAAACAAGGCATGAAGACACAACTCCCAAACACATTGAAGGAGTGGAAAATGTGAGAGTGTGGCAATGAAATATACTCTGAAATCATGTGAGAAATGAGGCTATACCATGCAAACATCACATTCCAAGCATGGTAGGGACCTCAAACACAAAGCTAGTGAAGTCAACTATGCCATAGCTATACAAAGCAAGCCATATATGACCAAGATCACTTAAAATAGACCTCAAGCATGTTAAATCAGTGGCAAAAATGTGCTGGAGCAAAGCTAACACAAGCTAGAATTAGAGGCATAAAGCATGATGCATGTTAAGCCTACAAGGAGGATTGCACTACAAGTACAAAAACCAAGCAAGAGGTGACCCCACCAACTAAAATCAGAGTTAAAGCATGTCAAAATAACACCAAAAACATGCTGGAGTGAGGCCAATACATGCTAAAATAACAAGCTAACTCATGAAGCATGTTAGGCTAGTGAACAAGGATTACACTACAAGTGTATGAAGCATGCATAAGGTGACTCAACCAAGCCAAAACAGAGTTGCAACATACTGAAATGAGACCAAAAATAGGCTAAGATCAAGCCAACACATGCTAGAAAAATATGCTCAAGTATGAGGCCAACAAGGCATGGAAGCAAGACAAGAGGAGAGGGGACCACCCCCTCTCATTTTGGACCTCAAAAACACCTTTCCACCACTGAAATTCCTCTGAGTTTCAGTGGTAGAAAGGCCATGCAAAGGCTAAAACAAGAGCCTCAGAGGATGGCTCAAAAGCCTAACAAATAAAGCAAACAAGGGGGTGAAACACCCCCAACTCCCACAGGGCCTCAAACAGCCATCTTTAACACTTAAAAACAGAACTTTTTGTAGTTGAAAGTAAGGCCTAAAATAGTATGCAAAGGGGGCCAAACACTTGATCAAAATAAAGCTTAAAGAGGGAAAACACTCACCCTTGAAGCACAACTTTAAGACAGCAAGTTCTCTAAGTTAAAACCAGCTTTTTGAGTCCAAACAACACCCTCAAGTATCTCAGCAATAAGGTAATGGTGTTTCACTAGGTGCTTTAGTGCAAAAGTGTGAAGAAAATTCACTTTAAGGCACAAACTAGTACAAATATAGAGAAAGATGGGGAGAAATATAGAGAGAGAGGGATATGTTTTGCCCTAATCCAAAGTTCTCCACCTCTGAAAGGGGAGAGAAGCCTCCCCTCTTATAGAAATCCAAGTCTCAAGCTTGTTGGACAAGCTAGAAGCTCGATGCAATCCCTCCATACATGTATATGGAGGATGCATTCTGTGCTCACCAGCTAGCACAGCTGGCAACAAAATATCTGCAAAAGCAAAGAAAAGGGCCTCGGCCAAAAAATATGGCCGACCGGCCATTAAAGGGGCCGACCGGCCATCAGTGAGGCCGACCGGCCACCACTGATGGCCGATGGGCACAGGGCCTGGCCAATGGGTTGTAAGGCTGGCCAGCGGGCCACCCTCTTTCCTTAGAAACAAAGCCACAAGCTCTTGGTCCACAACCAAGCACAAAACAGACAAATTGAGAGGCTCCAAGGCAAGGCGCACAGCCGAGACCTTCAGGAACTCAAAAAGAACACGAGCGTGGATGATCATCGAGTGTTCAAGCAATGACGTCCAAGTCCTGAGGACGGTCAAAAATAGGGTGTCTATAGTGTTCTACCGCACACATGAGTCCATATGAGCTATAGGATGTCCTAGAAAAGAATAGGGACATTTCATCTGCATGTGTGGGTTTGGAGACTATTTGAACATACTTGAACTAAACTGAGCTGATGTGAACACATATGAATTAATATGAAGCATATTGATTTGGAATTGAACACTGGGAACAAGACTATTATACCTATATTTATTATTGTTCTATTTACCTATAACAATGGAAAATACAAGAAGTGATGTAATAGCTGAATCTTCTAAGGTTTGGATGAGCCGAATGGAACAAATGCTTGCCGTTTTGACTGAAGCAATGATACAGTAGCAAAGACAACAACCTCTGCCTCATCCGCCTTCTCCGGTCCAAGTTGAACCAAATAACAATAATATCATTTTGAGCCTTGGCTCGAGCGATTAGAAAGTTGGCTCGAGCATGAAAATGAACCATTCAATACTTTTGCAAACCAAGGGGTCCGCTCAAGCAACTAATGTTGCGTTTGAGCGAAGTGCCCTATTTTAGAAAATTTTAAAAAGTTGTTTTATGTTCCGATTTCTGTTCTTTTTCATTTCTGAGCATTCTTAGGCATACCTTGAGCATCCTAAATAAATTAAAGAGTTAGAAAGAAGCCTAAGAAAGATAAATAAATTTGAGAACGGATTGAATTGTATTGTGACCCATTCCTGTATGTGTTACAAATTGTGTAGGGTCAATTCTAAGGACAAATTAGCTGACTGAACACTGTGAGTAATATCTTAGTAAAGATATTTTCATGTATGTTACTTTCTAAATACTACATTTGTGGTAAACTTTCTGAACTCATGAATTTGTAGTGTGAATGTGTATTCTATCTGTCTGATTCGTAAAATAATCCGTAAAGTGATTGATAGGTGCGAATGCATGATTGATATGTATGAATGCAAAATGGGCCGAAGGTCGTTTAGTATGTTTGATGAGAATATGAAATGGGTCCAAGGCCGTTTGGTATCTTTGACAAAGACACGGAATAGGCCTAAGGCCATTTAGAATGTTTGACAAGGTAGACCTAAGGTCAACTTACATATGAATTGGACTGAAAGTCGTTTTGTATGATCATTAAATGGACCAAAGGTCATTTTGAATAAGCAATTGATTGGGCCAAAGGTTGTTTTGAATGTGAATACGAATGTGAACATGATCATGATTATCAACACGCGCATGCATGTGAATTTGGAAATGATGGACTAAGGTCATTTTGTACGTATGATGTGAAGGACTAGATGGTCGATTGTGCCTGGATCCATTAAATGTGAACATGATCTTGAATTTGAATATGCACATGAATAAGAATATGGAAAATGATGGACCCGAGGTCGTTAGTACATTTATGAAAAACGTTTGGACCTAAGGTTGTTTCGTCCCTTCGACATGTACTAAGTATAATGGATTGGACCCGAGGTTATTTCGTTATGATTTGTTTAAGTATGTTATGAATGGGAATGCGTTCTACATGTATTAAGTACAAGTATGATTTATTAAATACGAATCTCATTCATTAACCTCTTGACTCTAATATTATTCACTAGGTGTTAGCTCACTCTTTATTTATATGTATGTAGGTGAACAGCGGGAAGTTCAGCCCCAACCCTAGTGATATGTGAGAAAACCAAGCTTTGAGAGGTTAAGTCGGGGTGCCTCACGGAAGAGGCTTTATTCTTAATCTTTTGTTTGTCCTTGGGTTGCTTTTGTTAGTAACGTATGACCGTTTATGTATATAAGTTTTTGACTTGGAAGACTATGTGATGAATGTTCCTAGACATGAATGATATTTTTTTGTATGAATGTGTGAGTTATTATAAATATGAGTAAAAAATTTTTGTTTTATGCCATCCATGTAGAAACTCATTGGACAATCTTTGTGTTTTGCTTCCGCTTTTGTCCCCCTATTATTAATCATGAGTTGATTTATGTCTGAGACCGTAGGTAATCCCGTGATTACTGGCTGATTATGATTCTAATTTATTGGGGTGGGTTCGAGTCATGGCAGGTAGGGTAGTGTCATTGGTGATGACGCCAACTAGGATTTGCAATAACATTGTTGCCAACACTGGAGTGTTTGAAGTTAGTGTGTAGTAGTCCTATTTGCTAGTTTTATTTAAGGACAAAATGATAATAAAAATTTTTTGAAAAATGGTGTGAACTGAGATGATACATGATGTGTAATTAGAATTTCCAATAACACTATCAATTTATAAAAAATAAAAAAAATGATTCACAACAATGATACATGATGTGTAAATAGAATTTCCAATAACACTATCTATTTATAAAAAAAAAAAAAAATGATTCACAACAATTCATAGGGTTCTTGTTAACGTAGATAAATATGTACAAATTATATAAAAATATGTATTAAGAGCGTGTTTTCTAATAACAAAACAACAATGTTATAAAAAAGGGTAATTACATCCTAATGGATGCCATGAAAAAAAAATGTCTATTCATAAAAAAGTTTACAATTTTAGTTATTAAAATTTAAAAAATTTCTCACTAACTTGTAATTATTTTTGAAATTTCATTGATATGATATTTTTCCTTATAAAAATCATATTTATTTTTATTATATTTTGTTTATTATTTCATAAGTTATTCTTGTATTCGTACAGCAATTTGAATCATCACTTGTGTTTATTTGTTTAATAAATATTAACCAATAAAATGATAAATAAAATATAATAAAAATACAATCAACCTGTCATTGATAAGGAAGATGAAACTCAAGACATTGAGGCTTCATTTGGAAACAAAATCAATAATTCAGATTATTAAAATTGGACTCCTAATAATTCGTACATATCTTATTGTAGTGATCCCGGTTTCGATCTTCTTTCATGATTTGCCACTTCGACTGGGCCGGTCGGGGGTCAAGCTGCCTTGTCAGCTCGCGGGGGTCCAGGGGCAACGCCCCTTGGCGGGTCCAAGGGCAGCGCCCTGGCGGGGTCGAGCTGCCCGGTCAGCTCGCAAGGGTCTAGGGGGCAGCGCCCCTTGACGGGTCCTAGGGCAGCGCTCGGGCAGGGTTGAGGGGCAGCGCCCCCAAAACAAAAATGCAAAATGCATTCGAAGTTGCTTGTCCACTCGAGCGGCCGTTTATGCGCTCGAGCGGAGAATGTTTGGTTTCAGAAGTTTGACCTGTCTGCAAAAGTACTGGGTTAGTGTATTTGACGCTCGAGCGGACCATGTTATATCAGTTCGTGAATCTGATATTTCATATCACTTTTTCAGTCCTCTCTCTCTCTAAAACTCTCCAGAATTCCAGATCGGGAGCTTCTCTCTCTAGAAGTCATCTTCTCTCTTTGATTTCTCCAAATCCATTGGGATTTAGACCTAAGTTCTTCACCAAAGTTGGTTATCATCTCGAGGGCTTCGTTGTGTGCGGTGAAGATCGAGTTTCGACACCATTGATTTTGGGGGTTTCATCTCATTTCTTCTTCAAAACTTGAGGTAGGGATTTTCTTAGAGTTATATATATGTTTTTGCAAGATCTAGATGATTTTCGAAATCATCGTTTGATTAGCTTTGAGAAATTGATTGTTGATTTCAAGAAGATAAATGATTTTGAAAGAGGGTTTAATTTCTTTTCCTTTTAAAATAGAAATTGAAGGTTTTGAACCATATTGATTGAAGAAAGATGATTTTGGGGAGATTCTTCTAATATCTTGGAGATGAATGGTTTTGGTGAGAAAACCTAGAAATTGGGTCTTTTCTTTGAAAGATGTTGAAAATCCTTGGAAGATGTTGTCATATTTATTTTGTGTACCAAAATAAATGGATGTTTTGAAAATTGTTTATTTATATATAAATGACGAATTTTGTGAAAAAAATGAGAAATGTTGTTTATTTTGGAAATTGTTGTCAAAATGTTGACTTAGTCTTGGATTGACTAAATTGTTGAGATTGCTTGAAATGTGGGAATTACGTTATTCTCTTGAATGAATTGGATATAAAAGTATATATATATATATATATTCATCTTGTGGAATTGTGTTGAAAAGAGGATTGGGAATTTTGATCACAATGGTATATTGTGTAGAACAATTGAATATAGAAGTAATGTTGCATTGCATTATTAAGCATACATTGGTATTTCAATTCATCAGACTATGTTAAGCTGTAGAAATTTGCATTGAGAAAAGAATGTTGGGAAATGGGTTTTCATGAAATGGTTTTGGGGTAAATACGGTGGTAAGTCTTGATAGGTGGTGTAGATGAAATTGTTTAAGTTGGCCTGAGTGTCCTTGGTGAAAGACCAGAAAGTCGCGCGGATAGGTGTCGAGCCTTCCGATTAATATCGGTAAAAATGACAATTGGTAATACTCGTATAGCCTACTTGCAGACACCGACCTAGGGATTACCAGAGTTTTATTTACCACCCCCTTTAATTAAATTGATAAATTTTGAACAGTTGAAGTTGCATAACATCATTGAGCATGATGGTTTTCAAAAGATGAAGATGTGTTTTATTTTCAAAAAGGCATGGCATGGCATGTGCATTCATCTCTTGAGACTTGTATAAAATGTATATACTTTGTTAAGGATTTCCTACTGGGCTTTATGCTCACCCTACCGGATTTTTGTGCAGGAAAAGACGTGGTGAATCCGCCTAATTGAGGGCGTGGAAATGTGTGTGTTGAGAGCACTAAAGTTCTCATTTGCTGTGATCCTATTTGTAAGCCAAGGGCTATGTATGTGTGGGTTTGAATAACCATTTTGTGTACCGGGCTTAAGCCTTGGAAGATTGTAAACCCTTGGGGGTGCTTATTTGGTTATTTACTTGTTGTTGAATCAATGAAATATCGCATGAGGAACTATTATTATTATGTAATGCAAGTATGGGAAGTTATATTTGGTTTTCCTTTAAGAGAGCCATGATTGTTGCATTATTATTTGGGCTAGAAATTTGGGGCGTTACAACTTGGTATCAGAGCTACCGAGTTTGAATACTTGGAGCTTGTGGGAAGTGATTGTTTAACCACAATGGGTTCATCTAGCATGCTTAGGAAGTGTTATGCATTTTGCGACTATGTGATAACATGCTTATGTGACTAAATGGGTATGGGATTGGACTTTTGGGATGTTGTTTGCGCCTGTTAAATTCCTTGAGGTCTCATTAGAAGGGTACTTGATCAATACTCGTTCTACTAAGAATTCTTGATTTTTCGTGGGACAAATTTCATCATGAAAGAATGATCCGTATGTGTTTACATGACTAAGTGCTTATGTGTAGTGAAATTGAATTGTGTATATGGTAGAGAAATATATGAAATTGTTGTAGTCGAACGTGTGAGTCAAGTTATGAGCACATATGAGTTAATGTGCTAAATTATTTCTCTTGTGTCCTTTATTAGGATGTCAGGAAAGGGTCAAGTCCATGGTGGTAGAGGTGGGAGGTAGGAGGCGTGGTAGGGCTCGTCGAGGTGTGCATGAGGTACCGGTCCATAGGGTTCCGGTGCAAGAAGAAGGGTTCAGCCAAGCTAATATGACCGAGCAAGCAGGCCAAGCTAATGTGGCCAAGTAGGTGGGACAAGCGGGTCAAACCGCAATGGGGGCCCTAGCTCGAGAAATGGCGGGGGCTTTGAGGGAGTCTATGAACTTGTTGAGGGCGGAGAATCAAGCCCGAGAGAACACCGTGGAGTCAAGGACGAGTTTCCTTACTAGAGAGTTTTTACGGGCCAAATCAGAAGAATTCCATGGTGGCCCCGAGCCCAAGAAAGCGGATGAGTGGCTCGAACAAACTGTGAAGACGTTCGAGATGCTTCATATAGATAATAGCGAGTTGAGGGTGACTCTAGCGAGTTACTACCTTAAAGGAGATGCGGGTCAGTGGTGGAAGTATGCCAAGGGTAGGGTGGAGCCATCATGGAAAGCCTTTGTGGTTGCTTTCCAAAATAAGTATTTACCTCCTGCTGCTAGGGAGAGATTGAGGCAAGAGTTCAAAGACCTCAAACAACTCGACATGACCGTGGCCGAGTTCGAGGCAGTCTTCTCTAGTTTATCTAGGTTTGCACCATAGTTAGTGGCAACGGAGAATGTTTGGTTTCAGAAGTTTGACCTGTCTGCAAAAGTACTGAGTTAGTGTATTTGACGCTCGAGCGGGGCATTCCACACTCGAGTGGACCATGTTATATCAGTTCGTGAATCTGATATTTCATATCACTTTTTCAGTCCTCTCTCTCTCTAAAACTCTCCAAAATTCCAGATCGGGAGCTTCTCTCTCTAGAAGTCATCTTCTCTCTTTGATTTCTCCAAATCCATTGGGATTTAGACCTAAGTTCTTCACCAAAGTTGGTTGTCATCTCGAGGGCTTCGTTGTGTGCGGTAAAGATCGAGTTTCGACACCGTTGATTTTGGGAGTTTCATCTCATTTCTTCTTCAAAACTTGAGGTAGGGATTTTCTTAGAGTTACATATATGTTTTTGCAAGATCTAGATGATTTTCGAAATCATCCTTTAATTAGCTTTGAGAAATTGATTGTTGATTTAAAAAAGATGAGTGATTTTGAAAGAGGGTTTAATTTCTTTTCCTTTTAAAATAGAAATTGAAGGTTTTGAACCATATTGATTGAAGAAAGATGATTTTGGAGAGATTCTTCTAAATGTCTTGGAGATGAATGGTTTTGGTGAGAAAACCTAGAAATTGGGTCTTTTCTTTGAAAGATGTTGAAAATCTTTGGAAGATGTTGTCATATTTATTTTGTGTACCAAAATAAATGGATATTTTGAATTTTTTTTTATTTATATATAAATGACGAATTTTGTGAAAAAAATGAGAAATGTTGTTTATTTTGGAAATTGTTGTCAAACTGTTGATTTAGTCTTGAATTGACTAAATTGTTGAGATTGCTCGAAATGTGGGAATTACGTTATTCTCTTGAATGAATTGGTTATAAAAGTATATATATATATATATATTCATCTTGTGGAATTGTGTTGAAAAGAGGATTGGGAATTTTGATCACAATGGTATATTGTGTGGAACAATTGAATATGGAACTAATGTTGCATTGCATTATTAAGGATACATTGGCATTTCAATTCATCGGACTATGTTAAGCTTTAGAAATTTGCATTGAGAAAAGAATGTTGGGAAATGGGTTTTCATGAAATGGTTTTGGGGTAAATACGGTGGTAAGTCTTGATAGGTGGTGTAAATGAAATTGTTTAAGTTGGCCTGAGTGTCCCTGGTAAAAGACCAGAAAGTCATGCGGATAGATGTCGAGCCTTCCGGTTAATACCGGTAAAAATGACAATTGGTAGTACTCATATAGTCTACTTGCAGACACCGACCTAGGAATTACCAGAGTTGTATTTACCATCCCCTTTAATTAAATTGATAAATTTTGAACAGTTGAAGTTGCATAACATCATTAAGCATGATGGTTTTCAAAAGATAAAGATGTGTTTTATTTTCAAAAAGGCATGGCATGGCTCGGCACGTGCATTCATCTCTTGAGACTTGTATAAATTGTATATACTTTGTTAAGGATTTCCTACTGGGCTTTATGCTCACCCTACCGGATTTTTGTGCTGGAAAAGACGTGGTGAATCCGCCTAATTGAGGGCGTGAAAATGTGTGTGTTGAGAGCATTAAAGTTCTTATTTGCTGTGATCCTATTTGTAAGCCAAGGGCCATGTATGTGTGGGTTTGAATAACCATTTTGTGTACCGGGCTTAAGCCTTGGAAGATTGTAAACCCCTTGGGGGTGCTTATTTGGTTATTTACTTGTTGTTGAAGCAATGTAATATCGCATGAGAAGCTATTATTATTATGTAGTGCAAGTATGAGAAGTTATATTTAGTTTTCCTTTAAGAAAGTTATGATTGTTGCATTATCATTTGGACTAGAAATTCGGAGCGTTTCACTTATCATGGCAGTCAAATTCAAATTTTAAATTGAAGAGAAATCCAATCTTATGTTTTAAGATTTCTTCCAAAGGGACAAAGCCATGAAGGAATACGAATGTGTCTCCACCTTTTATTCTTACCAAGGCACTATTTGGCAAAACTTTAAAAAGCATATATATATATTTGTCATATTATTTCTTTATTTTTTTTATATTTTTTATATAAAAATTCAAAAAGTATATTTATTTAATCATCACCAACACCCTTCAAATTTATTATTAAATTTAAACAAAAAAAGCACTCCGAAAATTCTCTCCACTCCTTTCATTAAACTTATCAAAACTAGCTGTACTTTTCGTTATTTAAATCATCACAAACATCCTCTAAATTTATTATTAAATTTAAACAAAAAAAGCACTCCCAAAATTCTCTCCACTCCTTTCATTAAACTTATCAAAACTAGCTTTACTTTTCGTTTTTTACTCAAATCGAGAGAGGTTCGAAGATTTATTGAAGAATTTCAAAACTATTTTTGTGACTTTCAAATTTACCACTCTGTTATTAATAAAATTTTAATTTTAATTTATACTTGAATATAAATTTGTCTATTTAAATGCTTTATATCAAATAAAAATTT
This sequence comes from Camellia japonica, assembly GCA_030407325.1. Lineage (NCBI taxonomy): Eukaryota > Viridiplantae > Streptophyta > Magnoliopsida > Ericales > Theaceae > Camellia > Camellia japonica. The sequence goes on from JAPPVO010000205.1 coordinate 21,296, forward strand.
ACTGAATATTTTACTTAAATTTGAGTAAAGATTAGAGATAGCCTCAAAGCAAACCTTGCTAATAATGCTCATCGGTTTGGTCAATGTTGAGAAAAAAAATCAATACTAAACTGAATATTCCGATTTTGTTAGTTAAGGAATCAAAACTAACCACATGTTATGATTCAATTTTATCAATTTTTCAACAGTGATGCTAGAGACCTCTAATTTAGAGGCTCTAAACACACCTCTAATGAGGTGGAAAAGGGAAAAAAAAAAAATAGACACAGCACTGACACTAGTGACACCTCTAATTAGAGATCCCAAGCATTTTTGATTTTTCAATTTAGTGTAAATGATGAATTCACAAAAGATTTTATAAAATCTACGTAACTCCACATTGAGAATGGATAAAAAAAAATGATAAAAGTCACTTTATAAATGATTCCTTCCTTAATCTTTAATGTAAAATATAAATACACCTCTTGAGTTTTGTATAAAATGCAATTTGTGCCTCTTGTGATTCTGAAAATTACTTTTTATTTTTTAAAATTTTCAATTTCATAACAAATAAGTCATTTTATTAATAAATTATCAAGTCAATTAACAATTTTTTATGATGTTATAAATTTATTTCAATTAATAATTCAGGTAATTTTATCATTATATAGAAGAGTAGTTAGGAATTTCATTTTTTCAATTAATTTTATTAAATAAAAAATTCTGATAAGGAGTATTTATAATTTTTTAAATCACAAAAATTAATCCGTATTTTAAACAAATCTTAAAAGATGTATTTGTAATTTATCATAATCTTTATTACCAAACATTTATCATTGGCTCCTTATCTTTTAATAATGCAAAGAATCAGAATAAAAACATATTCAAGTATTTCAATCTAACTCGATCAATATCAGCGTACAAACCAATTCTAACAAAAATAAAAAAAATAAATCAGCGTAAAACAATCCAAAATTAAGAAATTGTTTTTTTTTTTTTTTAACACGAACCCAAAATTACGATTGAGCAATTGATTTAATTCCATGGATTTTCTTATAATCTAAATTAAGGGTAGGCTATAAAAAAAATAAAAATAAAAAAATTTGAGAGTATAGGTGGGGCTGTTTTGTGGGCTAAACCCGATCGACTATTTTGTCAGGCGATTTAGGGCCCAAAACCTTATTATCAAACCCTCGAATGAATAAACGTAAGTTGCCGTTTGCCAAGTGAGTTGGGCTTGAATTGGGATTTAAAAAAAAAAAAAAGGAAAAATTAATATAGTCATATGTAGGAGATCTATTTCCTTTCTAATCTCACTATATTTTTGATAAACCAACGGATCCAAAATTTGTAGGTTTTGTACAGGGAGGTCCTGTTTTTATATTCTTATTTTTGTAAATGATTGTATTGCCCTTTTGATTTGAGATATATATACATGGAAAATCAAATTTTAGATTTGTGGATCTCGCCCCAGCGAGGTCGGTTTTGTCTCCGATCTCGATCTCTTTCTGTGAGGTCGATTTCTTTGTGCGATCTTGATCTTTGTGTTCAATCTCAATCTATATGTGTGTTTTGCGATCTCTCCGTCACGATCTTTGTGTACGCTCTCTCTCTCTCTCTCTCTCTCTCTCTCTCTCTCTCTCTCTCAATAAATTAGAGCCATTTGGTTAGATATATATACATATATAAAGGATAATAAAACCCTAATTCTTATGTTATTGTTTCCCACAACTTTCTGAGCAGCCGTGAGAGGTAAAGAGAGGGAGAGAGACGTCTAGGCTTATTGGGTCAAAAGTGCTGAAAATTATTGAGTTTTATGGTGGCCATTGGCAAGGTAAATCCCTTATTTTTTTAATTCCCTAACTATCTTTTTCTTCTTCTTGTGAGTTGCTGCGTAGTTGATGGATCAAATCGGTGAAGTAGGTACATGTGTTGGGCATGGCTATGAAATATTTGGCTGATTGGGATAGTATTTTGTGTATAAAGAATGGTGTAATTCTTAGTCCAAAAATTCTATACAGAATCACAAACTTTAAAAATCAAGAAACTTTATTAAACGAATAATTTTGAACTGAAATTTTTACAGTAGATTAATTACATATTGAATTGCATATCTGAATTTTTTCATAATTTTTGGGGGTCAAAATCCATATAAACTGATGCGTTCAAATCTGTCCAAAAAACTGGTTTTAAACAGTAAGTTCGGGAGTGTTGTTCTTTTTGGGTATAAATCCGAAAATTATCAAATCAACGTCATTAGAACCGATTACGAGTCTAGTTTCTTACATTTTTGGCCTTGCATTGATTGCTCGTGTATACTAAGAGAACCATTATTTTCTTAAAGTACTGCAGAAAACAACCTGTTTGGGCATAATTAATTGTAAATAATTATTTTGATAAGCAAATCAAGTAAAACCAATTGGGTTTGAAACTTAGGATATATTAGTTGATATCTGGAGGGTTTTGGAATTTTTCAAATAGCGTGGAGTGGGTTTTGTAATTTTCAAAGTTAGCGAATAGATTGGAAAAACCTGTTTAAAATTCTGTTTTATCTTAAAGTTAGTTTTAATTAAGTTTTGATTTGAACCCATGTCTTGGGTGATTTTAGACCTTGAAGAACATGAACTTAGGTAATATTTAAGAGTAATGGTGAGTTGGGTTGAGCCGTGTTAGTGCGCTTTAGTTTGGGGTTACTTAGTTTTTATTATTTAATATTTTTAAATTAGTAGTGACGTGTAGTTTTCATGCTTGGTTCAGGGTGCTAGTTGGACTTTTATACTCTATTCGAGGATTATATTATTTCGTTTTCAGGTGAGTAATTTCATGCTACATATTTTTATAAATGTTCCCCTACCCTGAACTATTGAAAAATTAAATTGTTGTTTCAGGACTAAACTGTTTTGATAAATTATTATATTATCAATGGAATCAAATTATTTCTGAAACATGTGTGAACTTGGCATGCTGTAAACTATTTGTTTTGGTCTCATGTTTATAATGATGAACTACCATGTTTTACAAAACTAATGTGTATTATTATTGGGACCAACTATGTATTTAGTCCAGGGAAATTATTCCACTGTGTGTGGTGACTCTGGCCACTAGGGAACAGATCCGGGTTGGGCCGTGATGACTCTAGTGCTCAACGATTGTAAGGAAAAGACCTAGGTTAAGCTAGGTGACCTTCAATCGGATCGTCTTTGAGAAAAGGCCCAGGTTGCCACCCTGAGGATGACTCTTAGTTCGGTATTCGATCCAACGAACTTATAGCCTTGAGAACTGTGTGGCATATTACTTGTTATTTCTTGGTACCTAGAAAATTATTGGTGTTCATGTTGTAATCTGTTTTAAGTGGAAAATGTCATTTATTCTGTTCTTGAGAGACATGAGTATTTTAACTGTTGAACTGTGGAACCTTCTTTTTGAAACAGATTGTCTTTACCAAACTGTATGCCAATCTAGTTTCTGTGATATATATCTTATTTTGGAATTGAACCCTGTTTTCAAAACTGTATTTACTATTCATGTTGCTACTCACTGAGCTATCAGCTGACTTAGTTGTTTATCATTTCCAGGTGTTAGAAGGACTTAGAGTGGACTTGTGGCGTAGTGGGGACTCAATTGCATGGATCTCTAGGACATTCATTTATTTTGTTTTAGCTTGTTATGTTGGGTTTTGTGCATACATTGTGGTTGGATTTTTTCTTATTTAGAATTATTTTATTTTGTGAGCGGTTTGTGTTCCATTTAGACCTCATTTGGGAACAGGTTAATTTAGTAACTTTTTGGCTATTTGGCTAAAATATGAGCTAAAAAAACTAGTATGTTTGGGATGACTTTTTGGCTTTTTATGAAAAGATGTGCAAAAAGTAGAGATAAAGAGAATCTTTGACTTTTTGGTATGGGTTGTTGACTTTTTGTTTTTTTAGTAATTTTTTGACTTTTGACTAAAAAAGCCACTTGCCAAACGAGGCCTTAGTATATATTTTTGGAAGTTGGTTATGGTTGGTTTTGCCATTTATACTTGTGATTTGTCACTAGAATGGGTTTTGATTTATTTATTTATGGGTTATCATCAAATTTATTCTTCGTGATTTTGGATTCATGTTTAGGCTTACGTGTGCCTTGAGCTGAGTCCCTGTGGGCCACGGCCGGTCATGCCTAGATTTGGGGTGTGACACACATTACACTATACAACAAATAAAATAAAAAAAATCCAAATCATTACACTATATCACAAACAAAAATCACAAAATAAATATCAAATAAACAACATTTATCACAAAACAGAGAATTATAACAAAATTGACGAATACGAACCACAGATCACGCAAATTTGCTTATCTATATATACATATATGTATCGAAAGAGAGAGAGAGAGAGAGAGAGAGAGAGCGTACACAGAGATCGCGCAAACACAAAGACGGAGAGATCGCAACACACACATATAGATTGAGATTGAACACAAAGATCGAGATCGCACAAAGAAATCGACCTCACAGAAAGATATCGAGATCGAAGACAAAACCGACCTCGCTGGGGCGAGATCCACAAATCTAAAATTTGATTTTCCATGTATATATATCTCAAATCAAAAAGGGCAATACAATCATTTACAAAAATAAGAATTTAAAAACAGGACCACCCCGTACAAAACCTACAAAATTTTGGATCCGTTGGTTTATCAAAAATATAGTGAGATTAGAAGGGAAATAGATCTCCTATATATGACTATATTAATTTTTCCTTTTTTTTTTTTTTAAATCCCAATTCAAACCCAACCTACTTGGCAAACGGCAACTTACGTTTATTCGAGGGTTTGATAATAAGGTTTTGGGCCCCAAATCGCCCAACAAAATAGTGGATCGGGTTTAGCCCACAAAACAGCCCCACCTATACTCTCAAATTTTTTTATTTTATTTTTTTATAGCCTACCCTTAATTTAGATTATAAGAAAATCAATGGAATTAAATCAATTGCTCCATCGTAATTTTGGATTTGTGTTAAAAAAAAAAAAAACAATTTCTTAATTTTGGATTGTTTTACGCTGATTTATTTTTTTATTTTTGTTAGAATTGATTTGTACGCTGATATTGATCGAGTTAGATTGAAATACTTGAATATGTTTTTATTCTGATTCTTTGCATTATTAAAAGATAAGGAGCCAATGATAAATGTTTGGTAATAAAGATTATGATAAATTACAAATACATCTTTTAAGATTTATTTAAAATACGGATTAATTTGTGATTTGAAAAAATTATAAATACTTCTTATCAAAATTTTTTTTTTAATAAAATTAACTGAAAAATGAAATTTCTAACTACTCTTCTATATAATAATAAAATTACCTGAATTATTAATTGAAATAAATTTATAACATCATAAAAAATTGTTAATTGACTTGATAATTTATTAATAAAATGACTTATTTGTTATGAAATTGAAAATTTTAAAAAATAAAAAGTAATTTTCAGAATCACAAGAGGCACAAATTGCATTTTATACAAAACTCAAGAGGTGTATTTATATTTTACATTAAAGATTAAGGAAGGAATCATTTATAAAGTGACTTTTATCATTTTTTTTTTATCCATTCACAATGTGGAGTTACGTAGATTTTATAAAATCTTTTGTGAATTCATCATTTACACTAAATTGAAAAATCAAAAATGCTTGGGATCTCTAATTAGAGGTGCCACTAGTGTCAGTGCTGTGTCTATTTTTTTTTTTTCCCTTTTCCACCTCATTAGAGGTGTGTTTAGAGCCTCTAAATTAGAGGTCTCTAGCATCACTGTTGAAAAATTGATAAAATTGAATCATAACATGTGGTTAGTTTTGATTCCTTAACTAACAAAATCGGAATATTCAGTTTAGTATTGATTTTTTTTCTCAACATTGACCAAACCGATGAGCATTATTAGCAAGGTTTGCTTTGAGGCTATCTCTAATCTTTACTCAAATTTAAGTAAAATATTCAGTAAATTTTTATTTGATATAAAGCATTTAAATAGACAAATTTATATTCAAGTATAAATTAAAATTAAAATTTTATTAATAACAGAGTGGTAAATTTGAAAGTCACAAAAATAGTTTTGAAATTCTTCAATAAATCTTCGAACCTCTCTCGATTTGAGTAAAAAACGAAAAGTAAAGCTAGTTTTGATAAGTTTAATGAAAGGAGTGGAGAGAATTTTGGGAGTGCTTTTTTTGTTTAAATTTAATAATAAATTTAGAGGATGTTTGTGAGGATTTAAATAACGAAAAGTACAGCTAGTTTTGATAAGTTTAATGAAAGGAGTGGAGAGAATTTTCGGAGTGCTTTTTTTGTTTAAATTTAATAATAAATTTGAAGGGGGTTGGTGATGATTAAATAAATATACTTTTTAAATTTTTATATAAAAAATATAAAAAAAAATAAAGAAATAATATGACAAATATATATATATGCTTTTTAAAGTTTTGCCAAATAGTGCCTTGGTAAGAATAAAAGGTGGAGACACATTCGTATTCCTTCATGGCTTTGTCCCTTTGGAAGAAATCTTAAAACATAAGATTGGATTTCTCTTCAATTTAAAATTTGAATTTGACTGTCATGATAAGTGAAACGCTCCGAATTTCTAGTCCAAATGATAATGCAACAATCATAACTTTCTTAAAGGAAAACTAAATATAACTTCTCATACTTGCACTACATAATAATAATAGTTCTCATGCGATATTACATTGATTCAACAACAAGTAAATAACCAAATAAGCACCCCAAGGGTTTACAATCTTCAAGGCTTAAGCCCGGTACACAAAATGGTTATTCAAACCCACACATACATAGCCCTTGGCTTACAAATAGGATCACAGCAAATGAGAACTTTAGTGCTCTCAACACACACATTTTCACGCCCTCAATTAGGCGGATTCACCACGTCTTTTCCTGCACAAAAATCCGGTAGGGTGAGCATAAAGCCCAGTAGGAAATCCTTAACAAAGTATATACATTTTATACAAGTCTCAAGAGATGAATGCATGCCATGCCATGCCATGCCTTTTTGAAAATAAAACACATCTTCATCTTTTGAAAACCATCATGCTCAATGATGTTATGCAACTTCAACTGTTCAAAATTTATCAATTTAATTAAAGGGGGTGGTAAATACAACTCTGGTAATCCTAGGTCGGTGTCTGCAAGTAGACTATACGAGTACTACCAATTGTCATTTTTACCGGTATTAACCGGAAGGCTCGACACCTATCCGCGCGACTTTCTGGTCTTTCACCAAGGACACTCAGGCCAACTTAAACAATTTCATCTACACCACCTATCAAGACTTACCACCGTATTTACCCCAAAACCATTTCATGAAAACCCATTTCCCAACATTCTTTTCTCAATGCAAATTTCCAAAGCTTAACATAGTCCAATGAATTGAAATGCCAATGTATGCTTAATAATGCAATGCAACATTACTTCCATATTCAATTGTTCCACACAATATACCATTGTGATCAAAATTCTCAATCCTCTTTTCAACACAATTCCACAAGATGATATATATATATATATATATATATATACTTTTATATCCAATTCATTCAAGAGAATAACGTAATTCCCACATTTCGAGCAATCTCAACAATTTAGTCAATTCAAGACTAAATCAACATTTTGACAACAATTTCCAAAATAAACAACATTTCTCATTTTTTTCACAAAATTCGTCATTTATATATAAATAAAAATTTTCAAAACATCCATTTATTTTGGTACACAAAATAAATATGACAACATCTTCCAAGGATTTTCAACATCTTTCAAAGAAAAGACCCAATTTCTAGGTTTTCTCACCAAAACCATTCATCTCCAAATATTTAGAAGAATCTCCCCAAAATCATCTTTCTTCAATCAATATGGTTCAAAACCTTCAATTTCTATTTTAAAAGGAAAAGAAATTAAACCCTCTTTCAAAATCACTCATCTTCTTGAAATCAACAATCAATTTCTCAAAGCTAATCAAAGGATGATTTCGAAAATCATCTAGATCTTGCAAAAACATATATATAACTCTAAGAAAATCCCTACCTCAAGTTTTGAAGAAGAAATGAGATGAAACCCCCAAAATCAACGGTGTCGAAACTCGATCTTCACCGCACACAACGAAGCCCTCGAGATGATAACCAACTTTGGTGAAGAACTTAGGTCTAAATCCCAATGGATTTGGAGAAATCAAAGAGAGAAGATGACTTCTAGAGAGAGAAGCTCCCGATCTGGAATTCTGGAGAGTTTTAGAGAGAGAGAGAGAGGACTGAAAAAGTGATATGAAATATCAGATTCACGAACTGATATAACATGGTCCGCTCGAGCGTGGAATGCCCCGCTCGAGCGTCAAATACACTAACCCAGTACTTTTGCAGACAGGTCAAACTTCTGAAACCAAACATTCTCCGCTCGAGCGCATAAACGGCCGCTCGAGCGACAAGCAACTTCGAATGCATTTTGCATTTTTGTTTTGGGGCGCTGCCCTCAACCCCGCCAGGGCGCTGCCCTAGGACCCGCCAAGGGCGTTGCCCCCTGACCCCTGCGAGCTGACCGGGCAGCTCGACCCCTGCCAGGGCACTGCCCTTGGACCCGCAAGGGCGCTGCCCCCTGGACCCCGTGAGCTGACAGGCAGCTCGACCCCCGACCGCCCAGTCGAAGTGGCAAAACATGAAAGAAGGATCAAAACCGGGATCGCTACAACCTCCCCCCTTAAAGAATTTCGTCCCGAAATTTCAAATCAAACTACCCAAACAAAGGGTTTCTAGCGATCAAAGCCACGCTATTTCATTTTCAAATCACAATACTAACTCTCAACCAAATTCCACCATTTCCACCATGGTTATCTCATTAACAACAACCTCCCAAATATGCATAAACATGAAATTTCCAAAAAGTAATGGCAACTCTAAACAACCTTATGCTTAAAACAACAACGCACATATCAACATGTGGTTAACAACTTTAAATACGTTTTCCCTCAACACTAGGGAATATTACAAAGAAAAGCAACTTAAGCATTTTCAAATAAATCCGGATATTTGGAGCGGACTTCCGCCTCCCGTTCCCACGTCGCTTCTTCAACCCCATGGTGTCTCCACGACACCTTTACCAACGGTATAGTTTTGCCCGTAGCACTTGCTCCCGGGTATCTAATATTTGAACCGGTCGTTCTTCGTAAGAGGCATCCTCATCTACCTCCAAGTCAACCCAATCAAGAACATGAGAAGGGTCGGGTTCATACTTCCTAAGCATAGATACATGAAATACGTTGTGAACTCCCGAAAGTTGTGGCGGTAAAGCTAACCGGTATGCCACTTCCCCAATTCGCTCTAAGATCTCAAAAGGCCCAATGAACCTTGGAGATAATTTACCACTCTTACCAAATCTCATCAAATCTCATCAAACCCCGCCTTGGTGAGATTTTTAGAAACACATGGTCACCATCTTCAAAGATAAAGGTCGTCTCCTCTTATCGGCATAACTCTTTTGTCGGCTTTGGGCCGTAGCTAACCTCTTTCGAATGAGAACAACTTTCTCGGTTGTCTCTCTAACAATTTCCGGACCCAGTAACGGTGCATCACCCACTTCGGCCCAACAAACCGGTGATCTACAAGGTCGGCCATATAAGGCCTCAAATGGTGCCATCCCAATACTAGCTTGGTAACTATTGTTGTAAGCAAACTCAATCAATGGTAAGTGCCTTTCCCAAGGCCCCTTAAAATCAAGGACACAAGCTCTAAGCATGTCCTCCAAAATCTGAATGGTACGTTCCGACTGTCCATCGGTTTGAGGATGATAAGCGGTGCTAAGAGTCAACTTAGTTCCCAACGCCTCTTGAAGGCTTTGCCATAACCGGGCAGTAAAACGAGGATCCCTATCCGACACAATAGTCACAGGGACTCCATGAAGTCGAACTATCTCTCTAATGTACAACTCTGCCAAGCGTTCAACTGAGTCGCTGGTGCACATCGGAATGAAATGGGTAGACTTAGTCAACCTATCAACAATCACCCAAACGGCGTCATTGCCTCGTTGTGTTCTAGGAAGCCCAACTACAAAATCCATGGTAACACGCTCCCATTTCCACTCGGCTATTGGTAAGGGTTGTAACAAACCCGCTGGTCTTTGGTGTTCGGCCTTCACTTGTTGACAAGTAAGGCACTTCGATACAAATAAAGCGACATCCCGTTTCATACCCCTCCACCAAAACTGACGACTAAGATCATGATACATTTTAGTGCCTCCCGGGTGTACCGCAAGGCGTGAGTGATGGAACTCCCGAAGTACTTCCTCTCTACAAGATTCTGGTACAAACAAACGGTCTAGGTAACGTACACTCAGATCCGAGTGAACGTTCAAACCTTTCTCTTCCTTCCCATTGGAAATCTTAACACGGATTGATTCCACATCACGGTCTCCTCGTTGTGCCTCTATGACCTTACTAACCAAGGTAGGTTGAGCATTCAAAGTAAACAAGGTAGCACTCTCTCCGGACTCACCCAAGTGCAAATCAAACTTGCCAATAACATCTAGCATATCCCATTCCCGAATGGCCACACTTGCCAAACTACTCACAGATTTTCGACTCAAAGCATCGGCCACCACATTGGCCTTCCCTGGATGATAGTGTAACTCAAAGTCATAATCCTCCATAAATTCCATCCACCTCGTTGTCGTAAATTCAAGTCTTTTTGAGAAAACAAATACTTTAGACTCTTATGATCGGAGAAGACTTCAAACTTCTCACCGTACAAGTAATGCCTCCAAATTTTCAAAGCAAAAATCACCGCTGCTAATTCTAGATCATGGGTGGGGTAATTTTTCTCATGAGTTTTCAATTGTCGTGAACCGTAGGCCACAACTTTTCCCTCTTGCATCAAGACACAACCAAGTCCATCCCTGGACGCATCACAATAGACAGTGTAATTCAAACCCCTTTTCGAATTATCAAGACCGGTGCGGTGGTCAATCTAGTCTTAAGTTCTTGGAATGACTTTTCACAAGCCTCACTCCACACAAATTTGATACCCTTTCTAGTCAACCTAGTCAAAGGTGCAGCTAGTCTAGAGAAGTCCCTAACAAAACGTCGATAATACCCCGCTAACCCCAAGAAACTCCGGATCTCAAAAACATTCTTGGGTTGTTCCCAATCTTGTACGGCATCTATCTTTGAGGAGTCTACTGTTACTCCCTCTCTTGACACTACGTGCCCAAAAATTTTACCTCGGTTAACCAAAACTCGCATTTCTCAAACTTGGCATACAAACGGTGTTTCTCAAGCAATTCAAGCACTACCCGTAAGTGAGCCTCATGTTCCTCCTCGGAGGTTGAATAAATTAAGATGTCGTCCACAAAGACGACCACAAAACGGTCCAAGTATTCCCGAAAAATTCTGTTCATCAAATCCATAAAGGAAGCAGGTGCATTGGTTAACCCAAAAGGCATTACAAGGAATTCATAGTGGCCATAACGCGTACGAAAGGCCGTTTTCTGAATGTCCTCCTCCGGACTCTCAACTGATGGTACCCCGACCTCAAATCTATTTTTGAGAAGCAACGAGACCCTCTAAGTTGGTCAAACAAATCATCTATTCTGGGTAGAGGATACTTGTTCTTAACTGTAACTCTATTCAACTTGCGGTAATCAATACACAACCGCAATGACCCATCCTTCTTCTTCGCAAAGAGAGCCGGCGCTCCCAAGGCGATGTACTAGGGCGAATGAAGCCCTTGTCTAAAAGTTCTTGGAGTTGAATCTTCAACTCATGCAATTCGGCGGGTGCAAATCTATACGGTGACATGGAAATCGGTGTGTGCCAGGCACTAATTCAATGGAGAACTCGATCTCCCGGTGAGGTGGTAAACTAGTAAGATCTTCTGGAAAGACATCCGGGTATTCACAAACTACCCTTGGTAACTCAACACGAGCCCTGTCACTCTCACTATCCAAGAGAGTTGCAAGAAGGCCACTAAGCTTGCTCCTACTACGAGGGTCAACAACTGGCGACAAGGCTCTATCAACTCGGTTCCCCCGAAAATAGAAACGATCACCACCCGAAGTGCACACTGTAACTCTCTGACGGTAACAATCAATCACAGCTTGATAAGAACACAACCAGTCCATGCCTAAAATGACATCAAAACTCGACATATCTAGCAACACAAAAGCAAACGGAAGTCGACGCCCGGCAACTTCTATTTCACAATCACGACAACCCCGGGTCTAAATCAACTGTACCCCCAACAGGTGACTCTACTCTGAGTGGAGGCACTAACTGTGCTACCTCTAACCCCAATGCAGAAGCAAATGCAGTAGATATAAATGAATGAGACGCACCCGTGTCTATCAATACATTAGCCAAAGAATTACACACAACAAAAAATACCTCTCACAACTGAGGATTCTGGCAACTGCTCTGGCACGGTAACAGCATACACGCGCCCATGTGGCCCCTGATTAACTTGTCCCCTCTCGGAGCATAGGCCTGTTGTACCGACTGAGCCGAAGTGGCTCCCTGATTAGCTCGTGAAGCCTGAGCTGAATGAGCCTGCTGGTGGCTCTGAGTCTGCTTCGACCCTGATGCGCCAGATGCGCCTCCCAACTGAGGGCAAGTTCTCTTCATATGCCCCGGCTGACCACACTGATAACAATTAAATCCCTGGCCTCCATTCTGAGACTGAGACTGACTCTGAGATCGGTTAGGTGGTGGTGGTGGCAACATCAACTGTCCTCCACCCTTCTGTGGGCACGAAAAGGCTTTGTGGCCCGGCTGGCCACACTTGAAACACGTGAAGCCACTAGATGTACTTTTTCCCAGAACCGCACTAGGCAAAGGAAAAGTGGATTTTGACTGCTGTGGTTGTGGCTGGAATGAAAAAGTACCCCTGCTCTTCTTATTCTGCCAATAGTCTCCTTGAGACTCTTGGCCCCTAGGCCTCGAACTCCGAAGCCTCTCCTCCTCGGCTTGTACGAAAATCTCAACGTATGCGCCAACTCTACAAGACGGTCATAGTTCCGAATCATGTTCCCAACAATCTTAAAAAAATTTTGGTTTTCAACTTTTTCTCGAATTCAATGCAACGGCGCTCTTCCGTTGCCACCAACTCTGGTGCAAACCTAGATAAACTAGAGAAGACTGCCTCGAACTCGGCCACGGTCATGTCGAGTTGTTTGAGGTCTTTGAACTCTTACCTCAATCTCTCCCTAGCAGCAGGAGGTAAATACTTATCTTGGAAAGCAACCACAAAGGCTTCCCATGATGGCTCCACCCTACCCTTGGCATACTTCCACCACTGACCCGCATCTCCTTTAAGGTAGTAACTCGCTAGAGTCACCCTCAACTCGCTATTCATCTATATGAAGCATCTCGAACGTCTTCACAGTTTGTTCGAGCCACTCATCCGCTTTCTTGGGCTCGGGGCCACTATGGAATTCATCGAGTTTGGCCCGTAAAAACTCTCTAGTAAGGAAACTCATCCTTGACTCCACGGTGTTCTCTCGGGCTTGATTCTCCGCCCTCACAAGTTCATAGACTCCCTCAAAGCCCCCGCCATTTCTCGGGCTAGGGCCCCCATTGCGGTTTGACCCGCTTGTCCCACCTGCTCGGCCACATTAGCTTGCCGCTTGCTCGGCCATATTAGCTTGGCCGAACCCTTCTTCTTGCACCGGAACCCTATGGATCCGGTACCTCATGCACACCTCGGCGACCTACCACGCCTCCCTCCCGCCTCTACCACCATGGACTTGACCCCTTCCTGACATCCTAATAAAGGACACAAGAGAAATAATTTAGCACATTAACTCATATGTGCTCGTAACTGACTCACACGTTCGACTACAACAATTCCATATATTTCTCTACCATATACACAATTCAATTTCACTACACATAAGCACTTGTCATGTAAACACATACGGATCATTCTTTCATGATGAAATTTGTCCCAGAAAAACCAAGAATTCTTAGTAGAACGAGTATTGATCAAGTACCCTTCTAATGAGACCTCAAGGAATTTAACAGGCACAAACAACATCCCAAAAGTCCAATCCCATATCCCATTTCAGTCACATAAGCATGTTATCACATAGTCGCAAAATGCATAACACTTCTTAAGCATGCTAGATGAACCCATTGTGGTTAAACAACCACTTCCCACGAGCTCCAAGTATTCAAACCCGGTAGCTCTGATACCAAGTTGTAACGCCCCAAATTTCTAGCCCAAATAGATAATGACAACAATCATGGCTCTCTTAAAGGAAAACCAAATATAACTTCCCATACTTGCATTACATAATAATAATAGTTCCTCATGCGATATTACATTGATTAACAACAAGTAAATAACCAAATAAACACCCCCAAGGGTTTACAATCTTCAAGGCTTAAGCCCGGTACACAAAATGGTTATTCAAACCCACACATACATAGCCCTTGGCTTACAAATAGGATCACAGCAAATGAGAACTTTAGTGCTCTCAACACACACATTTCCACGCCCTCAATTAGGCGGATTCACCACGTCTTTTCCTGCACAAAAATCCGGTAGGGTGAGCATAAAGCCCAGTAGGAAATCCTTAACAAAGTATATACATTTTATACAAGTCTCAAGAGATGAATGCACATGCCATGCCATGCCTTTTTAAAAATAAAACACATCTTCATCTTTTGAAAACATCATGCTCAATGATGTTATGCAACTTCAACTGTTCAAAATTTATCAATTTAATTAAAGGGCGGTAAATAAAACTCTGGTAATCCTAGGTCGGTGTCTGCAAGTAGACTATACGAGTACTACCAATTGTCATTTTACTGGTATTAACCGGAAGGCTCGACACCTATCCGCGCGACTTTCTGGTTTTTCACCAAGGACACTCAGGCAACTTAAACAATTTCATCTACACCACCTATCAAGACTTACCACCGTATTTACCCCAAAACCATTTCATGAAAACCCATTTCCCAACATTCTTTTCTCAATGCAAATTTCACAAGCTTAACATAGTCATGAATTGAAATGCCAATGTATGCTTAATAATGCAATGCAACATTACTTCTCATATTCAATTGTTCTCACACAATATACCATTGTGATCAAAATTCCCAATCCTCTTTTCAACACAATTCCACAAGATGAATATATATATATATATATACTTTTATATCCAATTCATTCAAGAGAATAACGTAATTCCCACATTTCGAGCAATCTCAACAATTTAGTCAATCTCAAGACTAAATCAACATTTTGACAACAATTTCCAAAATAAACAACATTTCTCATTTTTTTCACAAAATTCGTCATTTATATATAAATAAACAATTTTCAAAACATCCATTTATTTTGGTACACAAAATAAATATGACAACATCTTCCAAGGATTTTCAACATCTTTCAAAGAAAAGACCCAATTTCTAGGTTTTCTCACCAAAACCATTCATCTCCAAGATATTAGAAGAATCTCCCCAAAATCATCTTTCTTCAATCAATATGGTTCAAAACCTTCAATTTCTATTTTAAAAGGAAAAGAAATTAAACCCTCTTTCAAAATCATTTATCTTCTTGAAATCAACAATCAATTTCTCAAAGCTAATCAAAGGATGATTTCGAAAATCATCTAGATCTTGCAAAACATATATATAACTCTAAGAAAATCCCTACCTCAAGTTTTAAGAAGAAAAAGAAATGAGATGAAACCCCCAAAATCAATGGTGTCGAAACTCGATCTTCACCGCACACAACGAAGCCCTCGAGATGATAACCAACTTTGGTGAAGAACTTAGGTCTAAATCCCAATGGATTTGGAGAAATCAAAGAGAGAAGATGACTTCTAGAGAGAGAAGCTCCCGATCTGGAATTCTGGAGAGTTTTAGAGAGAGAGAAGACTGAAAAAGTGATATGAAATATCAGATTCACGAACTGATATAACATGGTCCGCTCGAGCGTCAAATACACTAACCCAGTACTTTTGCAGACAGGTCAAACTTCTGAAACCAAACATTCTTCGCTCGAGCGCATAAACGGCCGCTCGAGCGGACAAGCAACTTCGAATGCATTTTGCATTTTTGTTTGGGGGCGCTGCCCCTCAACCCTGCCGAGCGCTGCCCTAGGACCCGTCAAGGGGCGCTGCCCCCTAGACCCTTGCGAGCTGACCGGGCAGCTCGACCCCCCGCCAGGGCGCTGCCCTTGGACCCGCCAAGGGGCGCTACCCCTAGACCCCCACGAGCTGACAGGGGTAGCTCGACCCCCGACCGACCCAGTCGAAGTGGCATATCATGAAAGAAGGATCGAAACCGGGATCACTACAATAAGATCTGTACGAATTATCAGGAGTTCAATTTTAATAATCTGAATTATTGATTTTGTTTCCAAATGAAGCCTAAATGTCTTAAGTTTCATCTTTCTTATCAATGACAGGTTGATTGTATTTTTATTATATTTTATTTATCATTTTATTGGTTAATATTTATTAAACAAATAAACACAAGTGATGATTCAAATTGCTTTACGAATACAAGAATAACTTATGAAATAATAAACAAAATATAATAAAAATAAATATGATTTTTATAAGGAAAAATATCATATCAATGAAATTTTAAAAATAATTACAAATCAGTGAAAATTTTATAAATATTAATAACTAAAATTGTAAACTTTTTTATGAATATACATTTTTTTTTTCATGACATCCATTAGGATGTAATTACCCTTTTTTATAACATTGTTGTTTTGTTATTAGAAAACACGCTCTTAATACATATTTTTATATAATTTGTACATATTTATCTACGTTAACAACAACCCTATGGATTGTTGTGAATCATTTTTTTTATTTTTTTATTTTTTATAAATAGATAGTGTTATTGGAAATTCTATTTACACATCATGTATCATTGTTGTGAATCATTTTTTTTTTTTTATAAATTGATAGTGTTATTGGAAATTCTAATTACACATCATGTATCATCTCAGTTCACACCATTTTTCAAAAAAAAATTTAATTATCATTTTGTCCTTAAATAAAACTAGCAAATAGGACTAATACACACTAACTTCAAACACTCCAGTGTTGGCAACAATGTTATTGCAAATCCTAGTTGGCGTCATCACCAATGACACTACCCTACCTGCCATGACTCGAACCCACCCCAATAAATTAGAATCATAATCGGCCAGTAATCACGGGATTACCTACGGTCTCAGACATAAATCAACTCATGATTAATAATAGGGGGTCAAAAGCGGAAGCAAAAACAAAGATTGTCCAATGAGTTTGTACATGGATGGCATAACAAAAAATTTTTTACTCATATTTATAATAACTCACACATTCATACAAAAAATATCATTCATGTCTAGGAACATTCATCACATAGTCTTCCAAGTCAAAAACTTATATACATAAACGGTCATACGTTACCAACAAAAGCAACCCAAGGACAAACAAAAGATTAAGAATAAAGCCTCTTCCGTGAGGCACCCCGGCTTAACCTCTCAAAGCTTGGTTTTCTCACATATCACTAGGGTTGGGGCTGAACTTCCCACTGTTCACCTACATACATATAAATAAAGAGTGAGCTAACGCCTAGTGAATAATATTAGAGTCAAGAGGTTAATGAATGAGATTCGTATTTAATAAATCATACTTGTACTTAATACATGTAGAACGCATTCCCATTCATAACATACTTAAACAAATCATAACGAAATAACCTCGGGTCCAATCCATTATACTTAGTACATGTCGAAGGGACGAAACAATCTTAGGTCCAAACGTTTTTCATAAATGTACTAAACGACCTCGGGTCTATCATTTTCCATATTCTTATTCATCCGCATATTCAAATTCAAGATCATGTTCACATTTAATGGATCTAGGCACAATCGACCATCTGGTCCTTCACATCGTATGTACAAAATGACCTTAGTCCATTATTTCCAAATTCACATACATGCGCGTGTTGATAATCATGATCATGTTCACATTCGTATTCACATTCAAAATAACCTTTGGCCCAATCAATTGCTTATTCAAAATGACCTTTGGTCCATTTAATGATCATACAAAATGACTTTTAGTCCAATTCATATGTAAGTGGAGCTTAGGTCTACCTTGTCAAACATTCTAAATGGCCTTAGGCCCATTCCGTGTCTTTGTCAACGATACCAAACGGCCTTGGACCCATTTCATATTCTCATCAAACATACTAAACGACCTTGGGCCCATTTTGCATTCGTACATATCAATCATGCATTCGCACCTATCAATCACTTTACGGATTATTTTACGAATCAGACAGATAGAATACACATTCACACTACAAATTCATGAGTTCAGAAAGTTTACCACAAATGTAGTATTTAGAAAGTAACATACATGAAAATATCTTTACTAAGATATTACTCACAGTGTTCAGTCAGCTAATTTGTCCTTAGAATTGACCCTACACAATTTGTAACACATACAGGAATGGGTCACAATACAATTCAATCCGTTCTCAAATTTATTTATCTTTCTTTAGGCTTCTTTCTAACTCTTTAATTTATTTAGGATGCTCAAGGTATGCCTAAGAATGCTCAGAAAATGAAAAAGAACAGAAATCGGAACATAAAACAACTTTTAAAATTTTCTAAAATAGGGCACTTCGCTCAAACGCAACATTAGTTGCTTGAGCGGACCCCTTGGTTTGCAAAAGTATTGAATGGTTCATTTTCATGCTCGAGCCAACTTTCTAATCGCTCGAGCCAAGGCTCAAAATGATATTATTGTTATTTGGTTCAACTTGGACCGGAGAAGGCGGATGAGGCAGAGGTGTTGTTGTCTTTGCTACTGTATCATTGCTTCAGTCAAAACGGCAAGCATTTGTTCCATTCGCTCATCCAAACCTTAGAAGATTCAGCTATTACATCACTTCTTGTATTTTCCATTGTTATAGGTAAATAGAACAATAATAAATATAGGTATAATAGTCTTGTTCCCAGTGTTCAATTCCAAATCAATATGCTTCATATTAATTCATATGTGTTCACATCAGCTCAGTTTAGTTCAAGTATGTTCAAATAGTCTCCAAACCCACACATGCAGATGAAATGTCCCTATTCTTTTCTAGGACATCCTATAGCTCATATGGACTCATGTGTGCGGGTAGAACACTATAGACACCCTATTTTTGACCGTCCTCAGGACTTGGACGTCATTGCTTGAACACTCGATGATCATCCACGCTCGTGTTCTTTTTGAGTTCCTGAAGGTCTCGGCTGTGCGCCTTGCCTTGGAGCCTCTCAATTTGTCTGTTTTGTGCTTGGTTGTGGACCAAGAGCTTGTGGCTTTGTTTCTAAGGAAAGAGGGTGGCCCGCTGGCCAGCCTTACAACCCATTGGCCAGGCCCTGTGCCCATCGGCCATCAGTGTGGCCGGTCGGCCTCACTGATGCCGGTCGGCCCCTTTAATGGCCGGTCGGCCATATTTTTTGGCCGAGGCCCTTTTCTTTGCTTTTGCAGATATTTTGTTGCCAGCTGTGCTAGCTGGTGAGCACAGAATGCATCCTCCATATACATGTATGGAGGGATTGCATCGAGCTTCTAGCTTGTCCACAAGCTTGAGACTTGGATTTTCTATAAGAGGGGAGGCTTCTCTCCCCTTTCAGAGGTGGAGAACTTTGGATTAGGGCAAAACATATCCCTCTCTCTCTATATTTCTCCCCATCTTTCTCTATATTTGTACTAGTTTGTGCCTTAAAGTGAATTTTCTTCACACTTTTGCACTAAAGCACCTAGTGAAACACCATTACCTTATTGCTGAGATACTTGAGGGTGTTGTTTGGACTCAAAAGCTGGTTTTAACTAGAGAACTTGCTGTCTTAAAGTTGTGCTTCAAGGGTGAGTGTTTTCCCTCTTTAAGCTTTATTTTGATCAAGTGTTTGCCCCCTTTGCATACTATTTTAGGCCTTACTTTCAACTACAAAAAGTTCTGTTTTTAAGTGTTAAAGATGGCTGTTTGAGGCCCTGTGGGAGTTGGGGGTGTTTCAACCCCCTTGTTTGCTTTATATTGTTAGGCTTTTGAGCCATCCTCTGAGGCTCTTGTTTTAGCCTTTGCATGGCCTTTCTACCACTGAAACTCAGAGGAATTTCAGTGGTGGAAAGGTGTTTTTGAGGTCCAAAATGAGAGGGGTGGTCCCCTCTCCTCTTGTCTTGCTTCCATGCCTTGTTGGCCTCATACTTGAGCATATTTTTCTAGCATGTGTTGGCTTGATTTAGCCTATTTTTGGTCTCATTTCAGTATGTTGCAACTCTGTTTTGGCTTGGTTGAGTCACCTTATGCATGCTTCATACACTTGTAGTGTAATCCTTGTTCACTAGCCTAACATGCTTCATGAGTTAGCTTGTTATTTTAGCATGTATTGGCCTCACTCCAGCATGTTTTTGGTGTTATTTTGACATGCTTTAACTCTGATTTAGTTGGTGGGGTCACCTCTTGCTTGGTTTTTGTACTTGTAGTGCAATCCTCCTTGTAGGCTTAACATGCATCATGCTTTATGCCTCTAATTCTAGCTTGTGTTAGCTTTGCTCCAGCACATTTTTGCCACTGATTTAACATGCTTGAGGTCTATTTTAAGTGATCTTGGTCATATATGGCTTGCTTTGTATAGCTATGG
>JAPPVO010000206.1:0-28626 GCA_030407325.1 Camellia japonica
ACATGGCAATATAAGCATGGGAAATAAGTCAAACATGCTCAACACACACTCAAGCATGAAGCTCCATAAGGAAGCAAAGTTTTCCCTTTTCAAGGACACCAAGGAGGGGGTGGCCCTCTCCTTCTTGAGACTTCAAGGCATGCTCTTCACCACTGAAATCCCTCAAGATTCAGTGGTGAAGAGATCCTATCACCAAAATCTCGGATCTCTCACAAAATAGCACAAAAAGTGCCTTTTTCAAGGCCTAAGGGTGGTTAAACCTACCCAAACCACTAAACACTCTTAATATACAACAAAGAGGGTTAAAAAACAGAACTTTTTTGTGCCAAACACTAAGCTCAAAAACTGTGTTAAACTAGGCAAAAATGGAGTGCAAAAATGGGGTAAATAAAGTAAGTTTCTTACCCTTGAAGCTTTTCTTCACAAAGGTTGGAGTTGTTGGTTCCTTGAGCTCCAAACCAGTCAAGAACACTAAAAACCAGCCCTTAGAACCTCAGTTGCAAGGAGAAGGTGAGACACTAGGTGTTTGTGTGCAATAGTAAGGCACAAAACACCTAGACACACAAGAGAAGGATAGAGATAGAAGATGTATGCAACTCAAACCCTAGAAAAACCAGAGCTTCTCTCTCTTTTCCCCTCTAACTCTCTAAATTTTGCTAACCCTTGAGCCAAGGAAGAGGCTTCTCCTTATAGGCAACAAAGACTTGCAAACTAAGTCATCCAAGGGCCCATCCCTCCATACACGTGTATGGAGGAGAAACAAGAGCTAAACAGCTGTCTGAAAATATCTCAGAAAGCAGCTGTAAAGTAGCCGGCTGGGCAAAATGGTCATTTCGCCAAAAAGAGTGCCGACCAGCACAATATAGTGCCGGTGGAAACAACAGCAGCCGGTGGCCTCTAGCCACAGTCGGTGGTGTGTGAGGATGCCTCACAAGGCATTCCCTGCCCCTCCAAGGCAAAGCACAAGTGTTTGGTGCAAAACCAGACA
Organism: Camellia japonica; assembly: GCA_030407325.1. Lineage (NCBI taxonomy): Eukaryota > Viridiplantae > Streptophyta > Magnoliopsida > Ericales > Theaceae > Camellia > Camellia japonica. The sequence continues at coordinate 989 of JAPPVO010000206.1, forward strand.
CAAAACGATCGAGTTCGGAGGTCCTGAGGCAAGGCGCGTAGCCGAGAACTCCGGGAACTCCAAACGAACACAAACATGGATGATCACCGAGTGTTCAAGCGGTGACGTCCAAGTCTCGAGGACGGTCAAAAATGGGATGTCTACAGGCCTCTGGACTGATATCTCGGGGCTTGGGTGCTGCTCCCGGATGTACTGGAAAAGGGTGTGGCCGCCGCGGGCCTTGGGGGAGGGGGAGTGGTGGTGACCATACTGACCTCCGAAGCTCTTGTATTTGCAGCGCCGCTCGGGCCTGCGTTATTGTTACGGTTGAAAGTCCTTCTGGGTTGCTCCTTATCCTGGTTGATCAGACCTTGCTTCATCGCATCCTCGATCTGTACCCCCATCTCGTGTAAATCTGAGAAGGTAGGAAAGGGGAGTACGATCATCTTCTGCATGAGTTTCGGTTGGAGATTGCGCACAATCATCCGGATTTGATCTTTGTCTGTAGGCCTCAAGGTCATCATCGACGCCTTTGCCCTCCATCTAGTTACAAAATCGGAGAAAGACTCCTTGGGTTCCTGCCTCGTCGTTTCGAGATCACGGGTTGTAATCTCGATCTGTGTATTGTACGAGTACTGTGCAACGAAGGCCTCAGCCATCTCATCCCAGCTTCTCTTCACGTCATCTTCTAACTTTGCGTACCAAATGGCCGCCACACCCGACAAAGATCGGCCAAACAGGGAAAGCTTTTGTAGTCGGGTTAGGCCCATTGGCCTCAGGATGTCTGAAAATAGCCGGAGATGGACCATAGGATCCCCTGACCCATCAAAACGATCAATCTGTGGCATCTTGAATCTGTCTGGCAATGTTACGGCCACGTTGGTGTACCCATCTTCGATGTCCGGAATGGCCTTCACCCCCTGCGATTTCTTGAAAAGCTTCTCCAACTTACTCAGTTTTAGAGCTGTATGATCTACCTCGAACTCGAATGGAGAGTCCGGGTGGTTGGGTGTAAGATTCTTGGACAGTTGAGGCAGAAGCGGGGGCGGAGCCAGCCCCGTTGGAAGGTTGGTGTCCTCTTGGATATTCTGGACATTGGGTAGGGTGTTCTGGGTGTTCGGGAGGGTATTCTGAGGATTTGGAGGATTTGGCAGGGTATTCTGACCAGTAGGTGCCTGCTCGGGTAGTGGAGCCGCTAGTGGAGGAGGAGCCTGATGTAAAGCAGACGTTGCATTCTGCTGTTGCAGCCTAGTGATCAGCTCGGCCTGCTGGGCCATGACTGCGGCTTGTTGTTTAGAAAATTCCGCTTGCCGGATGGCATCCTCTTGCATCTGTCTCATGCTCTCTTGCACCTGGCGCATCATCGCCTCCATCCCTGATGTATTCTGCTGTTCCATCTGAATGACCGGTAAATGTATCTCTATGGCAGACACAGAAATCTCAACCTGACTGTTTACTGTCAAAGTAGCCCTCTGTCCCGGTAATCCCTGTTCTGACACACTGCGCCTCCTCGGCCCTCTTCGGATAACTGGGGGTAGAGAGTGGAACACTGGATGTCCGTCAACCAGATCCTCGGATCGATTGAGTCGGCGACCTCGTGTCCAAAGTGCTTGGGGAGTATCTACTGGTTCGGAAGCAATCGTGCTAAAAACTGCCCTAGCAAAAAGATAATAAAGCGAAAAGGAAATAAATAACCAGATAAATAGGCAGCATAACAGCTTAAATTAAATACACAAACACACAGTTGGGCATACAAACACAGTTGAAAAGCTGAAAATACACTGTCCTCAATCACTGATCACTGTTCCTGTATCACTGTTTCCCAAAACTGAATCCGATATCCGCAGACAACTGATTCTCAGATACTGACTGATGCCCGCAGGCCTGATGCCCAAACTCATAGACTGATACATGCATTCCTGTAGAGACGCACTCTAAAGCACATAACAGATAAGTGAGAGCCAAAACACCCCTATGTTGGAGGTAGGGTTTCCCTATCCTATTTTGTCAGGAGCTAGGGCTTCACTACGCACGCAGCGGTTTCAAACAACCTATAAACGGGTAAGCAACCTGTCCTAATTTAGAATGGTCACTATGGATCTGAATATGCACTAGGTCGAATGGTCAAAAAGGGTGCCCCAGTAAAACCGGGGTTTGTGTTCCCATGCTGTCAGAGCCCAGAGCCGATCAGCCTTATGGACATGCCTTGACAAGACAAGCCTCCGGCAAATCGTTCGGGAATGGCATATGGCAAACACGATGTCCTAAGCGCACCAATGCAAAAATGCCAAGAAACACACAAGTGTAGTCAAAACGAGATATCATGAGTTCGAGTCAAGTTCTCTAAATCCCCAGCAGAGTCGCCAGAAACTGTAGACGTCCCCGAATGCATCCGGAGGGGGTTAAGTCCCGTTCCGTTCATATTGGGGTCACTACGGTTCAAGGACTCAAATGTCACGGTTCTTAATCTTGAACCAAAGAGTCCAAATCCGGCAAATTGTTTTTGAAAACAGATTTTTTTGAAAAGAAGTGCCAAACATGGACTGCTTTGCCAGATATAGAGTCACCACCTAAATGTTTTTTTTTTTTATGGGAAATTTAGGAAACCCTGACTCGGTGCCAAAGGCCACGTGTCCGTCATCACCAAAGTTGCCTCGGCTCGGGAACTTGGGTACGATTGGGGAAGGTCACTTCGTGAGCACCCCCGCTCGCCCGGTCAAAGATCGGCCTCTACTAACCATGATATCTCATTTTGAAAACATTGTGAGTTCTTATTCCGATTATTAGCCTAGGTTACTATGTGATGCTCGCAGCAAACAAGTATAGACTAAGTCGCCTGAATTGGAACAAAACATTTCATGTTTGTTTGTTTGAAAAAAATGGTTTGATGGTGCTACCCGCAGGTAGGCTAAGGCGTGGATTTGCCACCCTCAGGTGGGCTTAGAAAACGTGATTTTGCCACTATCTAGTGGGCTTAAAACAAACATTTGATGAATTATCCCAATCCAAGTAACACAACCTCCACCCACAGGCATTCAAGGCAGTTATATCACATAAGCACATAGCTTCATGGTAAGCACGCTATTCATGGCAACACTCACACGCATGCAAGGATGCTAAAGCATAAAACTCACCGAGTACTCCGAGCCAAAACAGAAGATAATTAGAAATCAATGCATGATCCTAGATACATAGAAATGCCTAATGCAACACATGCAAAAATGCAAACTATAGCAGGCTCGGCTATTCTAAACATGGCATATGGAATGCTACAACTAACACATATTCAACTTGGAATTGAAATACAAATGCAGTTAGTATGATGCGCCGAGCCCGGTGCGTGCAAAACAGATGAATAATGCAAACATGCTGTCATACTGTATGCTAATTGAAATATGCCCTAATCTAACCATCATAAGCGGGTAAATAAAAGGGAAGAAAGACGTGGGGTTGGAAGACATACATCACACTCACCCACACTTATTACAATTATGCCCTCACGCAGAGGGTCCGAATAAATAATACAGTCCCGAATAAAAGAATATTACAGTCCGAATAATATACAAATTCCTAATTAATTAACAAATTAAAGAAGAAAGCGGTAAACTGACATGCAAGCCAGGGACTGCCTTGACTCCGCTCCAGATAATGAAGTGATGCATGTTTTGGGCTGTTTTGCGCAGAAATCCATTGTGATGCCTAATTTAGCCTTTGTTTGCAATGTTTCTCGAAATGCGTGCCAGACTCCGAAAAGTTGCTGATTCTTCATTTTGCTGCAACAGAGAGCAGGAAAGGGGCATAGCAATGTATTTTCAGAGATATCTGCATGCCTCGATCCTCGAGCCATCAATCACGCATCTTGATGCGTGATGGCCGAGGAGCCGAATTGCACAACTCAATATGGGATGAATGCGTATGAATGCTACAACAAAACCTAACTCCATCATGGATAATCCGGAGTGTCAGTGACTGGGGAATTGAGACCCGTTCCGTCACTCGGAGTGCGAAACGCACCTCGTTTCCCATGCCCAGGCTAACTCCTATCCCGAACACGATGCGATATGCATGATATGCATGAAATGTAGCTAATATGCAACCCTAACATACACAATGTCATGGAATGGCATACACGCTATACGAGGTAATATACGACCGGGCATACACAATGCTATGGGTGAAATGGCATACGCAATGCAATAACGGGCTTACACCAACATGAGAGAGCCTCAGCCACACTCACATAGGAGGCCATCAGATAAAAACAAGATACCTCGAAGTGCGTGCCCGCGGGCGCGCAAACCGAGAACGGACCCTCGGGCTCCGAAATGCCGCTCTAATGAGACATAGCAAAGACATGGAATATGATATGCAAACATGCAAAAATCAGTGGTAAAATGAGGGGCAAAACAGCCCCGAATCATGGCGAAATAATACCCGATGTATGAAATGATCCTGAAATGCGAAGATAAGTGCACAGAATGGCTTGTAGCTATACCATACATGCATAATTGATATATGACATGAAAAGGAAGAATCAAGGCAGCCCCGAGACAAGCATTTTTATAGTACAAATCATGGCCAAACAGCAATCACAAGTAGGGCTAAGATGGCATACAAAAATGGCTCCGCAAGGGAGGCCATGAAGCAAGTGATAGATGAAAATCCCAAATGGAAAAATACCCTTCTAGAACACTGAAGAGGGGATAAAAATATGAACATTTACAGTAGATGACAAGCCTCAAATCAGTATGCAAACATGCTCAAAATGCAATGCAAGATTAAGGCCACAAGAGGGTATAACATGAAGTAGACCAAATATACATCAAATGGCCAAAGACCCTTAATAAAACATGCCAATGAGGTCAAAATATAACCACTTCCAGTTCTGATCATGGCCGAAAACAGAAGCTAGATAAGCCTAAAAAAAGCATGCAAAAATGGGGGCCAAAGAGGGGTATAATGGTAAGTATAACATGGAGGCCCCAAACAGTGGTGATCCCTTCTACAATGTTGTATAGGGACTCAAAATAATCCTACTCACAGTTCATGACACACTCCAAAACAATTTACATATAGGCCAAACAAATCATTCAAATTTACGGTAAATAGGAGGGATTATGAAGTAAGTGCAAGATAGGGGGCCCAAAAAGGGTTGATCCCTTCTTCAATGTTGAATAGGGGCTCAAAATAGGCCCACTTACAGTTTACATTATGCTCGAAAACAGATCACACATGGGCTAGAAATTTCATGCAAAAATGTGACATACCAAGGGGTATTGAAGCAAGTATCAAATGGAGGGCTCAAACAGGGTTGAGCCCTTGATCAAACATGAAGAATGGCTCAAAAAAGGCCTAGTTTCAGTTAGGGTTGGATCCCAAAACAGTAAGAAAATAGGCTAGAAAAATGGTGCAAAAATGAGCTAAAAGAGGGGAAATGTGAACTTACCCTTGAAGACTATTCTTTGCTGCCTTTAGGACCAAGGGATGTTGCTTCTAAGCCTCTGAAAAACCTCTCCTTGCTGCTGCAATGGAGTGGTGGTGGTGGTGCTTGGTAGTGATGAAGAAAAGGGGTAGAAACTTAGGGATTTTGAGAGAAAATGAGAGAGAAATAGAGAGAGATGTATGCAAGGCCCTTAGGGAAATTTTTGTAACCCTAAAACCAGTCTTGGAGGCTGGTTATAAAGGCAAGAGGAGAGGAGCCAAAGTGGAGGGAAATGACACCAAGTTTCCCTCCTAAAGCTCTCCCCCGGATAGAGATATTTTTGGGGAAAAACAGCTATACAGCTGTAAAGTGCACATTGAGGGGATCATGACCGGCTAGGTATTTTTGTTGCAGGTGGCCAGCCGGCCACCCCCTATGGCCGGCCGGCCAAGGGTCAAAAAGCTCAAGAAGATTTTCTGGCCGGCCATAGGAGAAAGATGTCCTCCCATGTGTGTACAACACAACCCTGTGGTTGGAAATTGGCAACTCTAAAACAGGAGAGAGAATAGGCCACTTTTAGGAGGGGTTCAAAAGGTTCAATTTGAGTTACTGGCCGGCCATGTGATATTAGGGTCCTCCCATATGTGTACAACACAAATATGTGGTTTGGGCTTGAAGAAAATGCTCTTAGGGTGTTCAACATTGGCCCGGAAGTGAGAAAAACGGGCTTCGGAGGGCGCCGGAGGAGCATAACTGGTTGCTGAGACAATTGTTGGCCTCCCACCCTTCAGTGACCTTCCTGGTGATAAAACAGAGGTACCTGCCAAAAATGAACAAAAACCGATGCAAAACGAATGCTCGGGGGCCAAAACACGCAGTTCGGGGTCCCGAAAATAGGCTGTTAAGCATCGAAAGTGGCATTCGGCCACGAAGTGGGTCTCTCGGACCCCAGTGTCCCTCAAAAGGGAGTAAATAAGATGTATGCCAAAAACCGGAGGAATCGGAGATGGTTAGACGGTCCCAAACCGAGGCACACGGCCTGACGGCTCCGAAAACCGGGAACCGGGCTCCAAAATGGGCAAAATGGCCAACGGCTATGAAATGTAGCCCACGGCCACTGAGAGATGGTCTACGAGACCTCTCCCTCCCCTCAGGAAGAGAAACAAAGAAAATCGAGTCTGGTTCGCAAACCGAGGCAAGGCACAGAAGAGGGCTCGGAAGTCCGGAGGCAGGGCTCACGGCCGCGACTCTGAGACTTCTGAACGAGCACGATATGCAACACTACCGAGCGCTCAATCGGTGACGTCTGAGTCTTAAGGTCAGTCAAAAATGGGGTGTCTACACCGGCCACCACAGATTGGTGGCCTCCCATGTGTGCTCAACACAGCTATGTGGTCAAAAATTGACAACTGTAAACCAGGAGAGAGAACAAGCCATTTTTCAAAGGGGTTCAAAAGGGGCCAATGGAATTACTGGCCGGCCATGTGATATTTGTGGCCTCCCAGATGTGTACAACACAAATATGTGGTTTGGAGCTGAAGAAAGTGGCCCAAGGGTGGTCAACATTGGCTTTGAAGTGAGAAAAACGGGCGTCGGAGGGCGAAAATGGAATATAACTGATTGCTGGAACAATTACTAGCCTCCCACCCTTCTACAACCTTCCTGGTGATGAAACAGAGGTCCCTGCCAAAAATGAACGAAAACCGATGCAAAATGAAGGTTCGGGGGCCGAAACGCGCAGTCCGAGGCCCCGAAAATTGACTGTTAAGCACCGGAAGTGGTATTCGACCACGAAGTTGGTCTCTCGGACCTCAGTGTCCCTTAAAAGGGAGTAAATAAGATGCATGTCGAAAACCAGAGCAAACGGAGGTAGTTAGGCGGTCCCGAACCGAGGCACACGGCCTGACGGCTCCGAAAACCGGGAACCGGGCTCCGAAATGGGCAAAATGGCCTACGGCCACGAAATGTAGCCCACGGCCACTGAGAGATGGTCTACGAGACCTCTCCCTCCCTCTGGGAAGAGAAACATAGAAAACCGAGTCTGGTTCGCAAACCGACGCAAGGCACAGAAGAGGGTTCGGAAGTCCGGAGGCAAGGCTCACGACCGAGACTCTGAGACTTCTGAACGAGCACAATATGCAACATCACCGAGCGCTCAATCGGTGACGTCTGAGTCTTAAGGTCGGTCAAAAATGGGGTGTCTACAGTATCATCATTAAACTAGACTTCAAAAAATCTTTTGACTTAGTTAATTGAGACTTTCTCCTTTCTATGCTCTCTAACTTTGGGTTTGGTCCAAAATGGGTTGCTTGAATAAGAGAATGTATCTCTACAGTAAGGCTTTCTGTACTTGTTAATGGTTCACCAACTGCAGAATTCTCTCCACAAAGAGGGCTGAGGCAAAGTGATCCCCTTTCCCCATTTCTATTCAACTTAGTAGCAGAAGGGCTCAACATACTCATGACTAGAGCGTATGAGAAAAATTTTATTAAGGGTGTGAAAATTGAGAGGAAGGAAGTAGTTATTTCTCATCTACAATTTGCTGATGATTCTATTATCTTCTGTGAAGCAAATATGGAGCAATTAGTAAGCATTAAAAGGGTGCTTAGATGCTATGAGCTACTCTCTAGGCTAAGAATAAACTATCACAAAAGTGTTTTATGTGGATTTGGTGTTGACAATGAAGTCTTATCAGCCATGGCCCACCTCCTCAATTGCAAAGTGCAAGGCCTGCCTCTAAAGTTCTTAAGTTTGCCCCTAGGTGCCAACCCTGGGAATAAGTCCACCTAGAAACCTGTCCTAGAAAAAGTCAAATCAAGATTAGCAGGCTGGAAGAGAAGGCTCCTATCCTTTGCAGGTAGACTCATCTTAATCAAATCAGTGGTATCCAACCTCCCTCTCTATTACCTGTCCCTGTTCAGAATGCCTTTGGGAGTGGCCAAAGAGCTAGAGAAAATTGAAGCTTCCTTCCTATGGAGAGGTACTAAATTGAAGAAGAAAATTCATATGGTGAAGTGGGCAGAAGTAACAAAAAGTACAAGTCTTAGAGGCCTAGGAATACTGTAACGACCCCAAAATGCGTATAAGAAGTCATCCTTATTTAACTAAGGGATAATGTGTTTTAATTTAATTATATCTATTGGAATTGAAGAACTATCTGTTGAGTTATGACTTTAAAACTGGAATTGACGACCTTTACGGGTTCAGAAATCAAAATTGTGTACTTGGGTATGTTATTGGGAATTTTTAGAACTATTTGGGAAAATTAATTGGAAATTTAATTCGTCTGATTCGATAATGCATGTTTGGTTGGTTAACTTTGCATTGCAAATTGAAGGCCTTAGAGGCTTCAAAAACTAGAACAGATGACATATTTATGATCAGCATAATTTTTAGAGTCATTTGGAAGGTTTAATTGAAATGTGATTTTGTGCGATTCGTAAGGGCGTGTTTGGCCCTTCCTATTTGTGGGAAGCTTTTATATATACATATATGCTATGTGAGTTGTTGAACTCATAACTTGGACCAAAGTATCTAAGGGAGAGGGAAGGAGAACCGTAAGAGAGAGAGGGAGAGAGAGAAGAGGCAAAGCTTCTCCAAGAGGAAACTCAACATCCATGGAAGCTTGAAGATGATTGAAGAAGATAGAAGAGAGAGGAAGAAGATCAACCAAAACTTGGGAAAATTGAGGAGATTAAGGAAAGAACAAAGATTTGGGTAAGGTATGTGGCTCTAACTACTAACCTTGTAGAGAATCCATCTACTACATGAAATCAAGGTTTAATTTGGAAATTTCATATGTAAATGAACAAGTGTGTTGGGTTATGAATGGATTGGGTTGAATTCAAGAAATTGAACCTTGAGTTGAGTTCAATCTTAAGAATGATTTATGGAATAACAAGGTTTGGTATGGGAATCACCTATGTGTAAGAAGTATTTACATGATTTGGGGCACATATTGTAGAAGTTTGAATATATAGAAAAGATGAGATTGAAGTTTAACTTTGAGCAAGATTGATGTAATTGAGATGGAATTCTATTTGAATGATGTTAGTTTGTTATGTTTTGGAAGGAAGTCTACATGTTTTTGAGTAATTAGACTTGAAATCAAGCTTAAAAAAAAAAATGAAAAGATCAAGTGTTGGAACAAAAACCATTTTCGGATTGTTTAATTCTGCCCAGACCGCACGAGCGGCCACGGGCACCGCACGAGCGGAGCATGAAGAAAAAAGAAGGGTTTCATTCTACTTTTGGGCGCTCGAGCAACCGGGTTTCTCCGCTCGAGTAGAATTGGGCCGCACGAGCGGTCCAATTGGGCGCACGTGCAACCAACCCTGTTTCAGCTTATACCTTGTAACTGTGAACAAGTATATCTTTTGCATCCGGACTCCGTTTTGAGTGATTCTTGAGCCTAAAATCAAGCCCCAGAAGTCTAGTTTCCAATGGTGGTGGTCTCACTTCCAAATTCTAAGTAAAGAAGTAGTTATGCCCAAATTAATGACAACTGTTCACTTTCTATTTACTGGGTTTGTACCGTTTCTTCGTCTGAACCTTGCTCCTATCGATTCCTCCTATCTTATGAGGCATGGATTATAACCTATGGAGGACTAATGAGTCTAGAACCACCATAGCCATTGAGTAAGGAATAAAAAGAGATTGGTTTTATTCTTATAATCTGTTATGTGCATTGTGTTTGTAGGTCAAAACGAGGACATCGTTCCACCGCTATCAGAGACCTACCTGTAACAAGCCCGCGGGGGGCCTCGCTACAGCTCGGACTCGATTTGTGTCACGGTTTTTAATCTTGAACCAAAGAGTCCAAATCCGGCAAATCGTTTTGGAAAACAGATTTTTCGAAAGAAGTGCCAAACATGGACTGCTTTGCCAGATACAGAGTCACCACCTAAATATTTTATTTTTAGGAAATTTAGGAAACCCTGACTCGGTGCCAAAGGCCACGTGTCCGTCATCACCAAAGTTGCCTCGGCTCGGGAACTTGGGTATGATTGGGGAAGGTCACTTCGTGAGCACCCCCGCTCGCCCGGTCAAAGACCGGCCTCTACTAACCATGATATCTTATTTTGAAAACATTGTGAGTTCTTATTCCGTTTATTAGCCTAGGTTACTATGTGATGCTCGCAGCAAACAAGTATAGACTGGGCCGCCTGAATTGGAACAAAACATTTCATGTTTGTTTGTTTGAAAAATGGTTTGATGGTGCTACCCGCAGGTAGGCTAAGACGTGGATTTGCCACCCTCGGGTGGGCTTAGAAAACATGATTTTGCCACTATCTAGTGGGCTTAAAATGAACATTTGATGAATTGTCCCAATTCAAGTAACACAACCTCCACCCACAGGCATTCAAGGCAGTTATATCACATAAGCAGTTAGCCTCATGGCAAGCATGCTATTCATGGCAACACTCACACGCATGCAAGGATGCTAAAGCATAAAAACTCACCGAGTACTCCAAGCCAAAACAGAAACTTATTAGAAATCCATGCATGATCCTAAATATACAGAAATGCCTAATGCAACACATGCAAAAATGCAAACTATAGCAGGCTCGGCTATTCTAAACATGGCATATGGAATGCTACAACTAACACGTATTCAATTTGGAATTGAAATACAAATGCAGTTTGTATGATGCGCCGAGCCCGGTGCGTGCAAAACAGATGAATGATGCAGACATGCTGTCATACTGTATGCTAATTGAAATATGCCCTAATCTAACCATCATAAGCAGGTAAATAAAAGGGAAGAAAGACGTAGGGTTAGAAGACATACATCACACTCACGCACACTTATTACAATTATGCCCTCGCACAGAGGGTCCGAATGAATAATACAGTCCCGAATAAAAGAATATTACAGTCCGAATAATATACAGATCCCTAATTAATTAACAAATTAACTAAGAAAAACTGTAAACTGGCATGCAAGCCAGGGGCTGCCTCAATTCTGCTCCGGATGATGGAATGATGCATGTTTGGGCTGCCTTGCGCGGAAATCCACTAGGATGCCCCAATTAGCCTCTGTTTTACAATGTTTCTCGAAAGGCGTGCCAGACTCTGAAAAGTTGCTGATTCTCTATTTTACTGCAACAGAGAGCAGGAAAGGGGCATAGCAATGTATTTCACAAATATATGCATGCCTCGATCCTCGTGCCACCAATCACGCATCTCGATGCATGATGGCCGAGGAGCCAAATTGCACAACTCAATATAGGATGAATGCATATGAATGCCACAACAAAACCTAACTCCATCATGGATAATCCGGAGTGTCGGTGACTTGGGAATTGAGACCCGTTCCGTCGCTCGGAGTACGAAACGTGTCTCGTTTCCCGTGCCCGGGCTAACTCCTATCCCGAACACGATGCAATATGCATGACATGCATGAAATGCAGCTAATATGCAATGCTAACATACACAATGTCATGGAATGGCATACACGCTATACGAGGTAATATACAACCGGGCATACACAATGATATGGGTGAAATGGCATACGCAATGCAATCATTGGCTTACACCAACATGAGAGAGCCTCAGCCACACTCACATAGGAGGCCGTTAGATGAAAATGAGATGCTTCGAAATGCGTGCACACGGGCACGCAAACTGAGAAAATGGCATACGGAATGCAATGAGACTAAAATGGCATACAGAATGCAAAATGGGCTTACACTAACATGAGTGAGCCTCAGCCACACTCACATAAGAGGCCGATAGATGAAAATGAGATGCCTCGAAATGCGTGCACACGGGCACGCAAACCGAGAAAATGGCATACGCGATGAAATGGCATGGAAATATGATATGCAAACATGCAAATGAATTTCAGCACTGAAATGTGGGGCAAAACAGTCCCGAAACATGGCCAAAGTGTACCCGATGCATGGAATGATCCCGAAACATGAATTTTGGCACCCGAAATGGCCTATAGCTACACCAAACATGCATAACTGATACATGACATGAAAAGGAAGAAGGAAGGCAACCTCAAAACTAACATTTTTCCAGCACAAAACATGGCCAAACAGCAATCATAAATAGGGCTAACATGGCATACAAAAATGGCTCCACAAGGGAGGCTATGAAGCAAGTGGTATATGCAAAGCCCAAATGGAAAAACACCCTTCTACAACACTGAAGAGGGACTAAAAATATGAACATTTACAGTAGATGACATCCCCAAAATCAGTATGAAAAAATGCCAAAAATGCCATGCAAGAAATAGGCCACAAGAGGGTATAACATGAAGTAGGCCAAAAATTCATCAAACAAGCAAAGACCCTTCATGAAATATATCCAGGGGGTCAAAATATGACCATTTCCAGTTCTGATTATGGCCGAAAACAGAAGCTAGATAAGCCTAAAAAGGCATGCAAAAATGGGGGCCAAAGAGGGGTATAATGGTAGGTATAACATGGAGGCCCCAAAAAAGGTTGATCCCTTCTAAAATGTTGTAGAGGGATACAAAATAAGCTTACTCACAGTTCATGATATGCTCCAAAACAATTTACATATAGGCCAAACAAATCATGCAAATTTACGGTAAATAGGAGAGATTATGAAGCAAGTGTAAGATAGGGGCCCAAACAGGGTTGAGCCCTTCTTAAATGTTGAAGAGAGGCTTAAAATAGGCCCTCTTACAGTTTACATTATGCTCGAAAACAGATCACTCATAGACTAGAAATTTCATGCAAAAATGACATATAAGATGATATTGAAGCAAGTACAAGATAGTGATCTCAAATAGGGTTGAACCCTTCAACAATCATGTAGAATGGTTCAAAATAATGACCCTTTCAGTTAAGGTCGGAGCTCAAAACAATAAGCAAATAGGCTAAGAAATTGGTGCAAAAATGGGCTACAAAAGGGGGAAAGTCTACTTACCCTTGAAGACCAATACTTTGACTACTTCTTGGACCAAATTTGATGACTCTAAGCTGCTGGAATTCCTCCCTTTGCTGCTGGAATGGAGTGGTGATGGTAGAGCTTGAAGATGATGAAGAAATGGAGCCTAAACTTGAAGGAAATGGAATGATATGTATGTATATGCTCAAACCAATTCTTGTAACCCTTTCTCTAGAGTTGGGAGGCCCTCTATATAGACAAGAGAGGGAGAGGAGACTCAAGGCAAAAGTGGAGGGAAATGAGCCCTTATTTCCCTCCAAAAGGGTCCCCCGGATTGAGATATTTTTGGGGGAAAACAGCTATACAGCTGTAAGGCACACCTCCCAAGGAACACGGCCGACTAGGTATTTTGGTTGCAGGTGGCCGGCCGGCCGGCCAAGGGGCAAAAATGAAAAGCTGATTTTCTGGCCGGCCACCACATATTGGTGGCCTCCCATGTGTCCTCAACAAGACCCTGTGGTTGGAAATTGGCAACTGTAAAATAGGAGAGACAACAAGCCACTTTTCAAAGAGGTTCAAAAATGGAAAAGGGAATTACTGGCCGGCCATGTGTTTTTAGGGTCCTCCCATGCGTGTACAACACAAATATGTGGTTTGGGCTTGAAGAAAATGCTCCTAGGGTGGTCAACATTTGCTCGGAAGTGAGAAAAACGGGCGTCGGAGGGCGCCGGAAGAGCATAACTGGTTGCTGAGACAATTGCTGGCCTCCCACCCTTCAGTGACTTTCCTTATGATAAAACAGAGATACTTGCCAAAAATGAACAAAAACCGATGCAAAACGAATGCTCGGGGGCCAAAACACACAGTTCGGGGTCCCGAAAATAGGCTGTTAAGCACCGAAAGTGGCATTCGGCCACGAAGTGGGTCTCTCAGACCCCAGTGTCCCTCGAAAGGGAGTAAATAAGATGCATGCCAAAAAAAAATAGAGGAATCGGAGATGGTTAGACGGTCTCGAACCGAGGCACACGGCCTGACGGCTCCGAAAACCGGGAACCGGGCTCCGAAATGGGCAAAATGGCCTACGGCCACGAAATGTAGCCCACGGCCACTGAGAGATGATCTGCTAGACCTCTCCCTCCCTTCAGGAAAAGAAACAGAGAAAACCGAGTCTGGTTCGCAAACCGAGGCAAGGTATAGAAGAGGGTTCGGAAGTCCGGAGGCAGGGCTCGCAGCCGCGACTCTGAGACTTCTGAACGAGCACAATATGCAGCATCGCCGAGCGCTCAATCGGTGACGTCTGAGTCTTAAGGTCGGTCAAAAATGGGGTGTCTACACTACCACTGTGAGTAATAGTACTGTAGTAGTACGTTTTGCTTACCGTTAATAATTAACATTAATGTTATGTTACCTGCAAGTTAACTTTATTGATTCATGGTGAACAAATGGAACATGTGTACATCATAGAGCAATGATATCTTCGTGTATCTAGAGTCATTCTATTTTGCCATTGATGGGCCCGAGGCCGTTATGATATGAATTGTTCTGTCCCTGTTAACCGTACTATAGTGATACATGTGCCTACTGTTAATAGCTATTATTAACATTCTGTTATATGAAAGACAACTATGTCGACCTATAATAAACCATGGGGAAATCTTTGTGGCAATTGTGTAACGGTATTCTCATGAATCTAGGATTAATCTGTTCTGTTTACCCACTCTGGCTATGCTATGTCATAATATGAATTGTTCGGTCTTTAAGATCTAATGATTTCTGGTATGGAACAAAGTGTTGTACGGAACTAAGTGCTGCAATGCAAGTTACCTCTAGAATCCGTGCGAGACACCTCTTGGGTCCATACATATATGAACTAGGTCATCAGGTCCCTTTATGGGTCATCGGATTTGTTAACGCTATGGATGTACCACGTATGATTATATGCAAAATCTGAGCATGAAAATGATTATAATATGAATATGTATATGAATCTGTTATATCTAGGCCGGTGGCCAATCTGTTATATCTGGGCCGGGGGCCAATCTGTGAAATCTATGAGGCCTACAGCCAATCTGTGAAATCTGTTAGGCCTATGGCCAATCTGTAGAATCTGTGAGCCTATGGCTAATCTGTAACTCCGTTAGGCCTAAGGCCATTCTGAAAATGTTTACAAGACAAGAGTAATTATATGACCTCTGCACTTATATACTTTTTAAATATTACAATTCAAGTTTAATCATTAAATTGTTTGAGTGCTATCATTCACTGAGCTTTGCTCATTCTGTTTTATGTATATTTCTGTAGGTGAGCCATCTGGGATTGACACTAGAGTTGTACCGAGGTTCGCCTGTCTGCCAAGTCACCTGGGGTATGTCTCCACGTGGAGGCCTTAATTTATTGTTGGGAGTCATATAAATTAGTAAGTCTTATGTAAGTGTGTGTGAGATCTATATAAATTCTGTGATTGTATATGTATATTTGGAAATGTATTTAAATGCTTAAATCTAATTAAACCATCATGTATGCACAAGCTCAATGGATGTTGTCTTTTATTGATATTACTTCCGCTTAAGGCCCCGTATGTAATTAAATATTATTCTAAAATTCTGTTTTGAGGCCGATGTACAGGCCGGTCATGGACCAAACTTTTAGGGGTGGGTTTGGGTCGTGACAAATACGAAGAATTATTGATGTCAATACTAGCCTCTTGTTAAAATGGTGGTGGAAGTTTGGATGTGAGCTTAATGCTCTTTGGAGAAAGGTTCTCTGTAGTAAGTACCTGATTGATGAAGATAGGTGGCAGCCAACCTTAAGGCCTTCTGGCAAATACTCTACGGTGTGGAGTGACATCATATCTATTACTATCCACAAGCAGCCCCTCTGCAAATTCTTTCTGGATAACTTTCTGATTAAGGTTGGTGATGGAAAGAGAGTCAGATTTTGGTTTGATAAATGGTATGGAAACATTTGTCTCAAAGATGAATTCCCAAGTCTCTACAGATTATCAACTAATAAGGAAGACACTCTACCCTTGTTCTATGAAAAAAGATCATCCTCAAGGAATTGGAACTTACCTCTTAGAAGAGCTCCATATGAGTGGGAAGTGGTGGAAATTGCTAGACTGTCTAGTGCATTATCTGCTGCCCCAACACTCAGGATTGGTGAGGCCGACAGACCTGTCTGGCTTGGCTCATCTTCAGGTTCTTATAAAGCAACTGATGTGTATATAATTTTAGCAATGCCTCCCTTGGTCCCAGTTGCAATATTTGTAAGTTCATTTGGAATAAAGATATCCCTCCCAAAGTTCAATTCTTCAGCTAGTTGGCTTGGAAAGACCGAATCAAATTTGCTGTTGTCCTTCAAAAGATTGGGATTATCAATGTTAATACTTCTACACTGTGTGCCTTCTGCAAATCAGAATCTGAAACGGGCAGCCATGTGCTATTATT
This sequence comes from Camellia japonica, assembly GCA_030407325.1. NCBI lineage: Eukaryota > Viridiplantae > Streptophyta > Magnoliopsida > Ericales > Theaceae > Camellia > Camellia japonica. The sequence goes on from JAPPVO010000206.1 coordinate 17,702, forward strand.
TTGCTCATTTTCTTGGAATGTCTTGTCCGAAATGTTGTAGTGGTGGGAGTTTCAATGGGTGATACCAAGCTCAGTTGATAGTCTATTTCATTGGTGGAAGGGAGGTAAGTTTAAAAGTTTAGAAAAAAAGGATTTTGAGGGCTCTACCATTAATCACCCTCTGGTCGCTCTGGAAGCAGAGGAATGAGTGCATTTTTATTGGAGTGTAGCCCAATTGCTCTGAATTGAGTGAGCTTATAAAGGTAAGACTTGCATTATGGATCAAAGCTTTAATACAAGACTTTCACTACTCAGTGGACGACTTAATATTCAATCTAAGTTATGTGAGGCTCTGCCTCTAAGTGTGTCAAGGTGCTTGCTGTGTATGTTGTTTGGGGTCTATTGTGTATGCTGCTATGGAGCCTATTGGGTGGCTTTGCTGCTGCTGCTACACAATAGTGTTGGTCTTTGGGTGGTCTGTGTTCTGATCTGTGCAGGTTCTATGGGGTGATAAAATCTTGATTTTGCTAATGGAAACTCAATGGTTTGGAGTTGGTGTAGAATGGTGTTACTTGTTTGTTGATTGTTCAGCTTTATTGGCTTTTGTTTGTTTTTGATTGGCTTCTCGCCAATCTTGGGTTAGTGTTTGCAAATGATTGTGCTTCCTTTGTGGTGCCAACCTAGTTGGGATTGTGGAGGTTAGCTATGATACTTGTGCACTTTCCCTATTTGTTGTTGTATCTTTGCATGCAATTTACTTTTGGGTAAACTAGTCCTACTTTGGAGACTTATTACCCAATAGGTCTTACTTTGGAGACTTATAACCCATTAAGTCCTATTGATAAATTTATTAAGTGATAAAGATAAATTTATCAGTCTTTTATTTTTATGAATAAATTTATAGTGATAAATTTATCAGTCTCTTTATTTTTATGAATAAATTTTTAGTGATAAATTTATCACTCTCTTATTTTTATAGTGTTAAATTTATTAGTTAGGACCTGTAGGTAAATAAGTCTAGTTAATAGGACTAATTGGTAAGTACTCCTTTACTTTTTCATCAATAAATCTTTTCCTTTGCTGATAATAATAATAATAATAATAATAATAATAATAATAAGATTAAATCACATTTGTCTTTAAGAAAAAAAAAAAGTGTTTAATTACACTTTTCACCCCTATAGTTTGACTCAATTTTATTTTTTTCTATATAGTTTCAATTTGAATAATTTGATCTTTACATTTTAAGTCCATTTTTAATTTAGTCATTCCATCTAAATTTTTGCTAATTTTGCCAAGGTGTACACCTTAGAAAAAAATGTTTTGAGAGTCCAAAATTGTTAATTTTAACCTTCAATTTGGACAAAAAGACCAAATTGAAATTACACTTGGGTGTGTTTGATTGTAGGGATTCTGGGGGAAGGGGGACAAAACACTGTTCGGATTGTAATCTGATGGAAACTTTTTATCCGGCGTTTATTTTTTTTTAGTCCGCCGGACATGGAGTCCGGCCGGACTCCATATCCCTCATATGATGGACTATTATATCCTGGGGGGGTGGAATTATTTCCATGGGATTATTTACTGTTGAGATTAGGTGGTGAAATGATCATTTTGACCCTGTACTATTTAATTATGTATTATATTTAGTAAAATTCAATAAAATTTAAATGTCTCAATTTAAAAATAAAATAATTTTATTTAACTTTTTATTGATGTTTTATTTATTTAATTTTTTAAAAATAATTTTTTATAGATATTTTATTGATGTTTTATTTTAAAATTTTGTTTATGTTTTATTTAATTTCAATATTTAAATTTTAATAGATGTTTTATTTAATTTCATTATTTAATTATTATTTTTTAAAATAAATTTATTTAAAATTTTAATTAAAAAAATAACATATATTTTTATTGACATTTTATTTATTTAATTTTTAAAAAATAAATTTATTTAATTGTGTAAAAAATAAAATAAAATAATTTTTTATTTAATCTAGCTAAAAATAATTAAAATATTAAAGATATGTTTAATATTGCTATTACTTAGTAAACAATTGAAAAATGGTAAAATAGTTTTTTGCTCATTTATTCTATCCAGTCCGTCTAACCAAACACTGGATTCACTAAAAATAGTCATTTCCAAACATCTAATCTCACGAGAAAACAAACACGAGATACACATCCAATCCAACCAAATAGTCCGATGGATTCACAGTCCCAGGATTCTAGTCCGATAGATTCTAATCTCCCTTTATCTAGTCCGTCTAATCAAACACACCCTTAAAGTGTAGATATTAAATTGTTCAATTTGAAAGTATAGGGAGTAAAGTGAAATTTGAATCAAATTACATAGGTAAAAAGTGTAATTATCCAAAAATATATATATATATATATAGACGATCTATTTTCAAAATTACAATTGACATTTATTTATTGAAGACAGATGTAATATTATAATATATTACCGTTATCATTTTTTTTTTACTTAGCCAAACTTATAAGATGAATCATTTAGATTATCGAAGTTGCCTATTTAAGCCCAACAACCCTCTCCAACAGGAGTTGTTTGGAAAGTAAAAAAATAGTTAAAAAGTCAAAAAAATTACTAGAAAAAAATTAAATATTTTTTCTATTTTTCTACACCTCTTTTTGTAAAAAAATAAAAAAAAATCAATGAAAATATTCAATTCGCGAACCAGAATTGGCAATCAAAGAGAATCTATCTGTTCTTAGAATATGCTTTCAATTTTTGGTGTTTTAAACTTGACCAGCTTTTTATTGGTGTATTTGTATGTAATCTCCTTGTACTCTTTATTGCTTTTGAAGAAAAAAAATTACATCAATAAAAATCAGTTTTTTGCTTATTATAAAAAAAAAAAAAATTTTAAAAAAATGAAGAAGAAGAAAGAATTAAGGCTCTATAAAAATTGGTTTTCGTGGACAACATTTCTCCGTTAAAACAAGCGACCTAGCATTTTTCAAACTTCCATAAATCTCCTAGACATGTTGAACGTCATCCCCAATATAGACCCTTGAATTAATGAGAACCATATATTAATCCGAGAAAAGCTAGAGATTATGAAAAAACTTTCATGAAAATGATCATGAAAAATTTATGATCCTTGGATTATCTTGATTAGTGTGTGGTGCTTTATTTTAAGTGTAATCCAAGGGTCATAAATCTTTCATGATCATTTTCATGAAAATTTTTTCATGATACCTAGTGTTGCTCAATTAATCCTAACCAATTTGAGATGGTGTTTGGGAAGTGGGTTTTTTGTGTTTGGAAAGATAGTTAGATTTTTTTGTGGTTGGATGTGATATTTGTGAGAGAAAAAGTAAAATGATTATGGGGTTGGATGTGATATTTTGTTTGGATGTGTTTTTTTTGGTTTTGTAAAATTTTTGTCTTTTAATAAAAAAAATGAGAAAAAACCCAACTCATTTTCTTCCCAAACACCACCTGAGAGTGATAAATGTCACATGCTGAATTTAAAAGCTTCCATAAATCTCCTAGACGTGTTGAACGTTGTCCCCAATATAGACCCTTGAATTAATGAGAACCATATATTAGTCTTGACCAATTTGAGAGGGAAAATGCTATAGACTCTAAATAATCTATCAAATTTTTTACCAAACATTTTATATGGGTGTGAGATCCACACAAACCCACATATGTAAGAGGTCTGGTAGATTATTTAAGATCTTTAACATCACTCATTTGAGAGTGATAAATTTCACGTGCTGAAATTTAGGTTAGGAAACGTGTCATTTTCGTGTAATGTAAACGTGAGTTTATATTCAAAATATCTTAACATTGATACAATTTATTTAATTAAATATGTCAATTATTTTGATACGGACCTAATATATACTTATAATCGTATTAACCTGAAAATGATACATTTAACACAATTACTATAATAATAAGCAAATTATACAGATTATTTTAAGCAAATTTATTTCAAGTTACGTGTAAGGATATTTGTTTAAGCATTAGCACCCACTCACATAATATATATGTCAATATTCATGAAAATAAGTTAAAAGATTCATGAATAATCTGTTGCGCATCTAATCTGAACTGCTAACATATTAATATCCAAACATTCAACAAAACTTCACAAACAAAAAAATTTCTTCCAATACTAAAATTTGATTCAGTGACTGAAAATAAAACATTAGGGTTCTATTATGTATAACTTCAATTTAAACACACTATTAACCAAAGAAACATAAATTCTGATAGAGGGATGGAGAGTGAATTTGCAAAAATTTGACACAGAAGATATATACTTTTGTTTAAAAAGAAACATGCATGAAAAATATTCATGTAGTTCAATCATATTCTCTCTTTTTTGCTGTAATAATGGTTACCTCATCCTCACATAAACACATGTGAAAGTTAAAGGGAACCTTGGAAGCTTGAGGAGTTGTTAAACAGATGGAGAAACCATAAATATTCATAAGAGTTCAAATCCAATGAAGGAAAGACAAGGTAAAACACCTAAAATTTCATTAAAAAAGCAACTTGAATTGTCTTCTACCTACTTATCTTCCTAACATGTTTTGAGGTTGGTTGGAATCCTCCTCTTTCTAGTTCTTTGCTAACTTGTTCTTTTCAAGGCCCAATACATACACATATACAACTATAATTATAGAACTGGTTCAGTTAGCAATTTAGATAAACTAAATACAAACAAATAATCTTCTTTATATGGACCAGTCAGCTGGAGTTGAGCTTGAACACAACTGGACAAACTTCAGAGTTCCAAAACAGAACCTAGAATAGGAATATCAATGTAAAATGTAAAGTTAACACAGATTCATAGTGCAACGAACAATCACTAATTAATGTGAAAGGTTGACAATCACTAATTCATGTAAAGTTAACACACATGAAAGGTTCGATCAATTCAATATGAAAACTAGTTTTTCATGAAAGGTTGACAATATGAAAACTAATTCATGTGAAAGGTTGACAATATTTCATGAAAGGTTGACAATATGAATTGATCCATAGTCTTCAATTGATCCATAGTTTTCTTTCAGACATCCAGTCTTCAACATTGAATTAGTCTTCAATTTTTTTTTCCCCTTTTTTAAGACACAGAGATATTGAAAACAGAAGAAGAAAGCATCTCTGATCTAACGTTTCCTCTCGAATTATAGTAATGGTTTAAAAATTAACAAGAAATACTAACCAACCAGCCCTCTTGGAGTGCCAGCTGTTTTGCAGTTTCTACAGCTTCGTCACTGGATATCTGAAAGAATTAGCATACCACGATAAATAACACACGGTAAACAGAAAAACATGGCAACCTAATACAAGTATGACAAATATAGAAAAGAATTTGAACAAGATTGTGGGATATTCATACATAGACAAGCAAATTCATATTCCCGAAAAAACTCGTTCAATATCAATTCGTTAAAAACTCGTTCAATATTAGCTCTTCATATAAACAAGTCAAGCTAAGTTTAAACAAATTATTAATCGCCTCAATAAACTTATACCATAGTGTTAAATTGCTAGGTGTAGACGCTTCATATTCAAATGGTAACCATAGTGTTAAATTGATGCCAATTTGGCATGCTATAGCTTCATTGGACAAATCATGATTATATTAACATGAAAAGTCATGTCGTAACCTTTAAAAAAAGTGGTGGCCAAGGCATCGTAATGATCAACTACTTTGCCACCAAGTTACGCTATGTAGACAACACCACCAAGAAAAACACCTTCAGATTATAGGAAACATTGGCAATTCTAGCCATGAGGTGGACACAAAAATGATTGATGTCTGTAATAACTGCACAACAAAAAAGCTGGACACAAAAATCTTGACTAATAATTAGTAGGTACACACTTCCATCATAATTCACTGCATTCACAGAACCTTGTTGTTTAATAAGTAAGAAATTAGGGCTCTTCATCATACATGTTCATACCTTATGTTGGGGACATCTCACCTGATCAGTGATCATAGAGGTTTACATAAAATCACATGCAATATACCTAAAATTAGAATTAGTAAGCATCCCACTACTTCAAATCTTGCTTCAAGAAAAATTTGAGAAACATCTTAATTTGACAGAAAAATGATAGATATTGAACTGCAACCAGTAATACATGTTGTACATATAATGAAACCACTCAAGTATATGAATATTTTAATTTAAATGTCAATGAATGGATCAAATATTGAAATATCCATTTAATGGTATCAAGTATCAACATTACATTTAATCTTCTAGAGCATGCAAAGGTTTCTCTACATTGAAAAAACTATTAACATACTATAATAAATTTCTAATGAACAGTGGGAAAGGAAGATAATGTCCAACTTTGCCTTCAATAATATATCATGATGACAATTGTTTGCTTTCACTCCAAACCAGCCTTGGAAAAAAATTCCAGGAGCACTTAACTTCATAACCTAGATGACATTTCATATAAAATACATTCCAAATTTTAACCATATAAACTCATCTCAGACATTAGTAAACCTATACATAGACCAAATGTAAAGCTTCTACTTCATACTATTCTCAGATGAAGATCAATACCATGGAGCTTCCCAGTGGGAAGAGCACAGCTCTCAACATCTCCAAAAAGGCTATCCTACCAATGCTAACCCTAATTCTTCTCACCACAATCCCTCTCTATCTATATAACAACTCACCTTCATTACACGGTCAGTAGAGATTAAGATCAATAGCTCAGTCCCCCTTTTTCAGAAAAACAATTTGTCATTGGCTTTGCATTCTCCCCAGAATACAACCAATGATTCAACAAATGTTAAGTTGGATCAGAAGTGTGACATATTTAATGGAAACTGGGTTCCATATCCCAAGGAACCTTACTACACAAATGAGACTAAATGTGTGATTGATGATCGACAAAACTGCATGAAGTTTGGGAGACCAGACACAGAATTTATGAAATGGAGGTGGAAACCAGATGAATGTGAGTTACCTCTCTTCAACAAAGTTCAGTTCTTGGAGCTTGTTAGAGGTAAGACTTTGGCCTTTGTTGGGGACTCAGTGCGAAGAAACCAAATGCAATCATTGACATGCCTCTTGGCTAGTGTAAGTGCTCAGTAACTCATTATAGCATTATGTATAGATAGACATACCAAGTAATATTTCAACTTCAAGCCTAACAACCACCCTTTTCAGTTTTTGATATTATGTAGTTGCTATGTTACACAAGATCTAGCATAATCAATGGGTTTATTGCAGTGTATATGTAAGCATAATATAATAAGATACATTTACACCACTGCCTTCCCGTCATGAAATCTTAATGCAAATGGTATACAAATAGAACCCATCAACTGATAAGAAGATTAAGGTACATCTTGAGAGCCCAACAAAATCCCTGCTTTTATTTGAACATTTCTAGAGCTCACTAGTCCCATAATGAATAGCTGATAGTAGATTTAAAAATATAGTTAAGGTGTGTTGTATGGATCAGAAAGTATTCATATTAGCTGCTAATCTTTTCATCTGTACCTTTTTCAGGTAGCCTATCCAGTAGATGTTTCTGAAGTGCAAGATACAAAATTCAGACGTTGGCTCTACACTGACTACGACTTCACTATGAAAGCACTTTGGTTCCCACTCTTGGTTAGAACCCGTGACGCTGACCCCAATGGATATTCCCTCAATAGCCGCATGAACCTATACTTAGATGAGACTGATGAAGCCTGGGCAACTCAAATAAAAGCCTACGACAATCAAAATCATCTGATTAAAAAAAATGAACACAAACCCTAGAAGACAAATTGACAATCAAACAAGAAACAAAGTGAGACCAAAAATGTCAAAATTTTACACATAGAAAAAATGACACTGAACAATGGAGCATTAATGTTACAACACAAAAATATACATATATATATACATAAACCCTAAAACCATCGTAAAACCCCAAATCAATGACACTGAATAACACAGTCATACAAAATCAACTCACATGTCGTCGATGTAGATGTGGCCTAGAAGATGAATCGAGTAGGGCCATTCGTCCTGGAATGTAATCCCCTGCGTTGAAACCTAGAGCAGAGAGAGAGGAGAGAGAGAGAGAGAGAGAAGAGACGAGAGAGAGAGACAGAAGAGAGATAAATTAGGGTTGATAAGAAGAGAGATCAATAATAGAATAGAAGGATGGGTAGAGTATGTGCCTGGAGGATGAGGTCGTGCAGATATTGGCGATCTTGTCGTAGGATTTGGAAGCCATTGCGTCGCTGTGGATCACTCACGACGGTTAGATCTCGGCCTAGGATTCAAATCTGATTTAGATTTCGACGATCTTCTCGGATCCGGCAGAGGCACCAGTGGAGGAGGAGGAGAAGGAGGAGGATCATCGACGGCGGTGGGTGTTTAGGGGAGAGAGAGAGAGAGAGGCACCAGAGGAGGACGGAGGAGGATCATCGACGGCAGTGGGGATCTGCGGCGGTGGCCGTGGCGATCTGTGCCGGTGGTGGTGGTCTGCGGTGAGGTGAGGCTTGGTGGTGAAAAAGAATCTGTGTGAGAGATTTGAACAAATGGTTGTAAACAGAGAACAGGGGCGGTGATATATATCCCACGAAAAAAACATTTCACCTTTAGCGACTAAATTTCTTTTTTGTCGCAGAATCTTAACATTTAACGACCAAAATTTGGTCGGCCATTGTCTACCCGGATATCAAAACGACGTCGTTTTGATATCTGCGACTAAATTGTGTTGGTCGCTAAAAGATTTACTGTTCCAGCCCAATTTTTCACCTCCTGACATCATTTTTAGCGACTAATATTTTAAATTGGTCGCGAAAAAATCATCTTTTTGCAACAAAATTAGTTTAGTCGGTAATAGTATCAAGTTTTACTACGAAATGTTTTTTGGTCGGCAAATTCATTTTTTTGCGACCAAAATTTTTAAGTGATATCATTTATGGTTATCAAATGAGCTTAATTGATTTTCACTTAGATTTCGTTTGTTTTGATGTAAAATGTTTTTGTCAAAAATATTTTACTTATTTTCTGTTGTTTGGTTGAACAAAAAGTATGTAAAACATTTTTTTAAAAAAATATTTTTGCATCATTTTTTTAAAAATGATTTACTTTAAAAATTTCATAATTCAATTTTTACAATTTGACTCTCATTCACTACGTTTCAACACATTTAGCATTTTCAAATAAATATCTTAACTTACTAAAATTCATAAATGACATTTTATTGAATCCAAATTTTTTTAATTAATAAAATATTTTTATTTCAAGTGTCAACCAAACACTTAAAAACAAAAACAAAAATATTTTTTCTGTGTAAAATTAATTTACAAGAAAAATATTTTACGTCTAAACAAACGAATCCTTAATACATTTAATTTTAAGTGTTGAATTAAATTATCAAAGATCACCTTAATCATTCTATGATTTGAGAGATTGTGTTATTTTAATTTTGTGGACAAACAACAATTAATTGCTGTCATTTTTGCCGTGTTAGAGTTGGCTTACATTTTCTAAGCTCATTTTAAAAACGTGATTAATTGTGACATTTTCAGAAATCATGTGCTTTTGACTAAAACTTTTGATCTATTCTATGTAGATGATGCATGTGTTTGACGGAGACAAGACAAGCTAATTGCTACTGGGGCATGGATGATATTAAAAGGAAAAATAATTAGAAGTTTTAATTAAGCACTCTTAATTCACTGTTAATAATATCTCTAAGATTTATATGAAGCGATTTTACACTCTTTTCCTTTCATTTTTAACCCTTCTAATTCTATATTATTAGTGATGGAATTTGGGGGACAGTAATATTACAAACTTAGACTTATCAACCTAAAAATTGTTTAGAATTATATTGTGATTCAGATTTATTTTATATATAGATTTCATACTACACAAATTTAATTTCAACTATACAATCACCCATCTAGAAAAATCTGAGTGGATAAATTTGGGACAATAAACTTTTACTCTTTCTAAAAGCTCATCTAAACTAAAAGAATGAAATCGTCATCAGTGACAACAATTTCAGTAGATTGGGAATTTGACACGTGATTCATTAATATATTTTTTTAATTGTATACATAATTAGATAGCTAAGATTAATATTTTTTAACATGATTAGCAATATGACACGATCTGAAAACATAAATTAATAGATTGCGTAAATATTGAATATACATAACCCAAATATTTTTTTTTGATCAGCAAAAAAGAAACTATATTGATGTAAAAGTAAAGAGCAAGATACAGAACAAATACATCAATAAAGAGAGGAAATGCAAAAGCATCACGATGAACAAATTCATCCCAACTAAGTTGGCATCAAAGAGCTCATCCTATCATTTACTAGCACCCCTGAAGTTGGTGAGCAACCAACCAAAAACCAGAAAAAAACACCTCAACAACTAACATAGTAAAGCTGACCAACAGAGCAACCACCAAGACTTGCAACCAACTAAACCTATACAGGACCAGCAAATGAACAACCAACAGAAATCAGAGAAGCATAGCAGACCCATCCAACATTCCTGAACCACCAACAGAAATCAGAGAAGCATAGCAGATCCAACCAACATTCCTGGTGCAATACTCCAGCAAGATCAGCACAGAGGTTAAAACTAAGCATTCCTGGTGCAATACTCCACCAAACATAAGCAGCAACAACTATGTAGACTTCAGCATAGCATCAAACAACAACTATGCAGACTACCAAATCAAACAACACCAAAGTATTAGCAGCATAGTGATCAAAGCCTAAATAAATTCCGAACCAGATTTGCAACCTCAGAGACAAACTCCTGAATAAATTCATCCCCATAACATTCATCCCCGTAACCCGAATATAACCATCTAACTCATAAAAATCTGTGTCAACACATGGACACGAATTCGCTATTGACCCGCAAGTAACCCAAATGTAACTTCAACCTGGTAGTCAT
>JAPPVO010000207.1:0-33556 GCA_030407325.1 Camellia japonica
TTAGAGTCTGGTATCTATTATTGTCATTTATACTTCTTCCAGTCTTGTGATTGATTGGGAGTGGTTGCTTGGAGTGTTTGATCATATTTTGAACATGTTGGGATTTAGTATTTCAAGAGAAATTTTGTCTGTTTATTCTTGAGTTCGTTCGAGCAGTCTTTTCTTCTCTTGAGCGGTCTTTTGTTTTTTTTTTTTCCAGAATATGTGTTTGCAGTCTGAACTTCTAGGAGTAGGATGTTCTTCGATCGAGTGATCTTTTGTAGGTCTAAACTTTTCAGAGGGGGTTGTTCTTAACTTGAGCGGTGATTAGCTCGTTCGAGCAATTTGTTCTGCTAGGGAAATTTTCTAAAAGTTCGTTTTCTTCACTCGAGCCATCTTTTCGTCGCTTGAGCAGTTTGTTGTGTCTGACACTCAAGCAATGTTTTGGTCACTCGAGCAGTCTGCTAGTACAAAGTTGTGGAAAAATATCTTATTTTCACTTTTCCGCTTTTCTCTTCCTCTCTCCTTAATTTTTGAACGAAATTTCTTTCTCTTTCTCTAAAATCTTACATAAAATTTCTCATACACCCTAATCCGCTAATCCGCTAATCTCACCACCTTGGTGCTTTAGGATAAAGAGTAGAGTTCGTCGTGGTGATCGTTTTAATTGGAAAAGTTTAAGCGTTGGTCTTCGTCAAATCTTGGGATTTATCCCTCTTCTCTTTCTATTTTGAGGTACGAATTTCTTTAACATCTATGTATAATTTTTAGTTTCGTTATGTGCTCTAGAATATAGAAGTATTTTGGGTTGACTTGGATTGATATTGGGTTTGATTTGGGTTGGTTTTGGGAGTATAAAAGACAGGTTTTGAAATAGGTTTATTGAAAATGTTGTGGAAATGGTTGTATTGATGAATAGAGTTAAAATATTGAAAATCTCTCATTTAAATGGATTTTTGAAAGAAACAGATATTTTGTTTGCCTTAGAAATCTTTGGAAATCAATGGTTTTGAATAACGAGGAGAATGATGTGGCAATGTTTGAACCCTTGTTGAGTTGAATAATGGACTTGAACATGTATTGTTACTTCAAATTCGAAATTATGAAATTATATCTGTCTCTTGAAATTTGTCTTTTAAATAGAGATATCTTTTTGGTTATCGGTGGATGATAGTATTGATTGTTGTTGAAATTGTATGAGAACTAAGTTAATTGAAGCCACTCACTCATGCATTACATTTGAATACTTGTTTCATATTTATATATTGAAAATGTATCATTTTTGAGAAAAATAGATGAATACCTTAGAGGATCTGATTAGAGGGTGTGGTTATGGTTATATCTTTGTTGGCTTGTGTATACTTGGTGAAAGTTCAGAAACCCGCACAGTTAGGTGCCTATTCTTTTGGTTAGTATTGGTAAAATGGCTTTGGTAGGGCTATATCTGGATAAAATTGGTAAAATGGTTTTGGTAGTGCTTGGATAGCCTACTAGCAAACACATACCTAGAGATTCCCAGCGTGTATATTCACTGCCCCGTTTTTTATTTTGAAATTAATGACTTATGAATTAAAGTATAAACATGACATTGCATTGTTCAAAAGAGGAAAATATATTACTTACGCAAATGGCATTTATGTGCATTCACCATGTGACATGGTTAAACATCATATAGAATAATAGATAAATCTCTATTGGGCTTTAGCTCACCTTTTGTATAAATCAACTTTCAAGTTCTAATGATATGCCTCCACCAAAGAGTTAGCTTGGGAGGATTGTGGAGTTGAAGGCTCATTTTCCTTTTTTTTTTTTTTTTTTTTGCAAATATTTTTGTATATACCTAGGGCTTTTATTTGTATTGGGCTTGACCCACTTTTGTTATAACCAAGTATCGTCTAGGAAATATGTAGCCACTAGGGCATATATCTATCACATGCTATAGATTCATAGCTTAGTGTTAATGAATGTATTACTATATGTGACATCACCTTTTGTAACACATTAATTGAGTTAATGAATGAAAGCAGTTTAGATAATGAATTTCTCATTGAATGATTGATTCTTACTTGTTTTCGTATATATGTTGAAAGACAAGTGGGTTATTTGTTGTTATTATTTCGGGGCATTACAACTTGATATTAGAGCTATCGAGTTCGAATACTTTGAGCTCGTGGGACGTGGTTACTAACACAATGGGTTTGTCTCGCTCATTAGTAATAGATGTATTCTTGGTATGCTATGTGATAACATGATTAGGCAATTAAATGAGAATGTGATTTAGTTTTTAAGATATTGATTGTGTCTACAAATTTCTAGAATTTTTATTAGAAGAGCACATGATTACGGCTAATCCTAACTGAAACTCTGGAAATGTCAGAATAGTTATTATCTAGAAAGGAAATTCATTTGTGATATGTGATTCGGTGCTTACGTAGAGTGAATTATCATGTTGTCCATTGTATTAATTAGGACACATGTGAATTAGTTATGGCACATTTGTGAATGTGCTAAATCTTGTGTTACCTTTATTAAAATATCAAGAGCAAATATGGTGGTGGTAGGGCTAGACGTCAGGAAGTGCTAATTTAGGATAAAATTTTGGCACAAGAGGAGGGAGTTGGCCAGGCGAATATGGGCGATCCTACGGGTCAACAAGCCATAGGAGCCTTGGCTTAAGAAATGGCAGGAGCATTGCGGGAATTAGTAGACATTCTCAGAGTTGAGAATCAAGTCCAGGTCTATGTTGCTAAGACAAGACCTTCTTTTCTAAAGAGGGAATTCTTCTGGCCAAATCCGGATGAGTTTCTTGAGGATGTGAAAGAGCCACTGAAAGCTGATGAGTGGCTCGAGCAGATGATGAAGATGTTTGAGATGCTTGGCATTGACAACGATGGTTTGAGGGTAACCTTAGCGGCCTTTCAACTTAAGAGTGACGCATTGAAATTTGTAAAGGGTCGTATTGGGGTAACTTGGAAGGCATTTGTTACCGCATTCCAAGATAAGTTCCTATTACCCATGGCAAGAGAGAAGTTGAGGAAGCAATTTCTAAAGCTCAAGTAGTTGAGCACACTGGTGGCTGAGTTTGAGGTGGCCTTCACCATCCTTTCGAGATTTACGCTGGAACTCGTAGCGACGGAAGAACTTCATTGCATTGAGTTTGAGAAGAGGTTGAGGACTGGGCTTCTTTTCATGGTTGTTGCGTTTATGATTCGAGATTATGGCCATTTGGTAGAGTCGACAACACATTTGGAGATAGTCATTCAAACTGAGGACGAACGGATGAGGGGCTCCTGGCAAAGAGGGCCAAAGTCTCTAGGGGGCGAAGGACAACAAAAAGCAGAGTGGTTCTACCCTACAGTAATCTCAGACTTCACAGTCGAGATCCACCATTCCTGTGTCAAGTTCTAGTTCAGGGAAGGCCAATCAGGGTAGATTCACATGCTTCAAGTGTGGGTCAGTTGGGTCACAAGTCTCCAACATGCTCGCAGAGAGGAGGAGGGTAACAATCGACACAGTCTTCGGCTCATTCTCAGAACTAGAGCCAAAGCTAAGAGAGAGGGCAACCGCCTACATATTATCAGTATAGGCAGTCTCAGCGTTTGAGGAGGTTTTGCCCTCAGTTAGGAAGCATGTTTGGTGTGTTTGGTTTGAGACAGACTCAAAGCCATTAGCTAGCTCAATCAGTTCAGACCTTGAGGGCCAATTAAGAAGCCACTTCGGCTTAGTCCGTACATCAGGCATATTGATGGGCCGTTACACACACTAAAATAAACATTAAACTCTACCAAATCTTTTTAGAATAATGGCAAGTCCAGGTATCGATCCACAGGGACAAACGAGAAATTAAACTAATTTAATTGCTAAATTCCTAAATTAATTTTGATTAACAAGATTGGTGGGTATTATGACTAAACAAGAATTAAAATGAAATTGAATAATTAAATTGACAATTAAAATTAGGGTTTGAGATATTAATTTTTGGGAAAAATCCTAGGGCAAAGAATTCACCACTAACCACATAAATGAGATTTAACATCAGCCATCAATTGCACTCCGGTTTGAAATACCTAATATTTCACAACTACAAGTTTGAAATATTGATCAAGAGGGTTTTTGCATTCAACGTACAGGAACAAATCATCTTGAGTAGCACGAGGCGTTTGCTCTAAATATGGTAGCAACACGATCTGTCTCTCGTAGCATGACTCGTCTTGTACTTTGAACACAAACACAAAGAAAACTAATGTATGGAAAGCATTAAACAATCACAAAGAGTAAAATACTTGAGGAGATGAAAAGAACAATTGTTAAAAACTTCTAAATCATATATACATTTATTCAAACCGATTCACAATCAAAACTTATGAAAAATCCTATTACATGGCTAGGGTTTTATCAAAACCCTAGAATTGGAGGACTACTCATGGAAGAGTGGGAAGAGGAAGATGATGAAGAAGAAGCCCCCATGGAAGTTATCCTTAAAGCTTGAGGAAAATCACTCTCTTGAAACCCTAATCTCCATTTTTCTTCAAATAAATTTCGAACCCTCTTTTAGTCTCCTCTTTTTTCTTTTATTCCCAGCAAAAGAGCCTTAAAATCTCACGCACGCAACCCTAGGTGGGCCGTTCGAGCGCCCATATGGGCCGCTTGAGCGGTGGTGGGCCACACGTGTAGTGAAGCTTGGCCACACGTAAGGTGAGGTGGCTAGCTCGGATTTTTCGCTTCTCGCCCAAAGAATCTACTTTTGTATCCTTTTTTTTTATTGAATTTGCATATTTCTTGTCAAATCTGTACAATTGCACAAAACACATCATCTCCACCAAATAAACAAAATTGAAATACTAACTTAAGCGACCTCAATGTGGTACCTTTCGGCCCACATCACATCCCCCAACTTACATTTTGCTAGTCCTCGAGCAAAACAAAAAAAATAAGAGAAGTAAAATAACTCTAAGCCACTTTCGTAGGAATCACGATTGCATTTAGCATATGCAAAAAGCCTTTCAACCACGAGATTACCCTAAGTGGACGAGTATAATCTCGTAAGGGCTTCCAGAAATGATACCCACAAACATCAACATATTCATATATGCTCAACAATAATTAACCACACCACTCCACCTAATAATCAACTTATGTGCCACTACAGTGTGATATTAAGACATGATGAGTCATTGAAGGCATAGTGGACAAGCATGAAGGAATCTATTTAGCCAAAACCACAATTCAGTTAATACAAAAGTAAAGTCCCCTATACTTATGAATGCTAGTAGACATATCATCAGTACCCTCGGTGTAAAGTGTAATCTCCACACTAGTTAACTCTCCACTATAATAACCTAGTGTTACTCATAATAACACCCAACATATACAAAAAAAACTAAACTGTTGCAACCAAGATTCTCAAATTTTATTTATTTTTATTATTATTATTATTATTATTATTATTATTATTATATTTGGGGAAGACTGTGCAATGCTCTGATCCATTAAGCTTTTTAATCAACCCAGGTAACAAGCATTGGGCCAATAACTCCCAAACCAGACAGTTTTAGGACACTAGGTATGAAGACACCCCTACGGGCTTAATAACTCAAGCTGAAAAGGCTACGAATCCGAACGAGTCATTCTCTTTATTTTTCCTTAACTGTGCAACATCTAGGTCCCTTAAGCTTTCTAATTAACCCGTGTAGCAAGTATTGGGCCAATGACTCCCAAACTAGACGATTTTAGGGCACTAGGTGTAGAGATACCCCTACGGGCTTAATAACTCAAGTTAAAGAGGCTACGAACCCAAACAAGTCAAATGTTCTTTTTCTTTTTTTTTTCTTTTTGTGTGGTGTGTGTGTTCTTTTTTTTTTCTTTTTTTTTTTCAGAATCTTGGTTACTCATTTATTCTTTTCTGCAACCCTTGCAATTATCAATAATGTCACCAAGGATTAGAATAAAGAGGTCACTACTATGAAAGTGTGTTCATGTGAATCAAGGAATACTCATGACAAGTGTACTAACACCACAAACACAAACAACTCTCCTAGTGCAAACATAACGTTCAAGTATCTACCCAATAAACCCTTTTCATACAAGCCCACTATGTTCCCCAATTAACATATGCTCATATCATTACCATACTGGCACAAAGTGAACATTAAGTGAAGTGGTACAATGATGTGCAACAAGTACAAACATGAATGGTTTTTACAAATACTCTCACCCCCCAACTAGAATACAACATTGTCCTTAATGTAAGAAATTGTACAGTAGATAGTAAAATGAGAGAGAGAGAGGATCTTACCAGATGGCGTAGGCACATATCCAGTAAGGCAAGGACATACCAAACACAGACACTTTTTTTTCTTTTTTTTGAACTATACAGTATAAAAGGAAAAGAAAAATAAAATAAAACAAAACAAAAATAAAAAAATGAAATAAAATAAAGAAAATATACATATATCACTGATGTGGATCCAGTGGTGATGGAAAATGCTGCTCAAATAAGGCATGTATCAGCGTCCGAGTCTCAAATGCCTCATCATGAACCTTAGCGCCATGCTAATCAAATCGCTACTCGCACGACTCCCGGTATGTGTAGAAGTCAATTTGCAGAGATACAACTGACTGCTGATACCCATCAAATGCCATCTGCGAGTGAACCCGATAGGCCTGATAGTCTGCTCGAAGATCAACTACAGATTGCTGAATAGCGGCTCGATTGTCCAAAAGAGCCTGATATTGCGCCCACGTCATACGGAATGGTGGGGGCGCTGGGACTGGTGCGGTGGCGAGCTCTACCGGAACATCATTAGGATTGGCCAGGGCATCGGGGAGAAGTAGTGGAGGCGGTAGGCAAGCAGTGGTTTGGCGCCAGTGGGTTTTACATAAAGTGTTGGCGGCGGAAGCTGAATCTCATTATGCTCGAGTGGGTATATCCCTTGGCCTTTTATGAGTGCAGTGATGAGGTTGGCGAAAAGGAGGGCCCATGTAAAACCGCCTCGAGTGTTGCGCAACTTGACTTCATTAAGGATATAGTTCATTTGGTTGAAGATCAAAGTAGGAATGTCGACCCAAAATCCGAAGTCAAATTGGTGCAAGGCACGAAAGAAGTCCCCTCACCGCTCTTGCTTTTGGCCTAGAGGGATGACATTCTTTTTAAGAACCATATCAAGGAAGAGGAGACGGTGCAGTAAGTTAGCCCGACGGATGCTAGTGCGGTTGTCATCATCCTGCCGCCCCTTATAAAATTTGGTCACCAACGCCGGGACTGTGAGTTCCCAAGTGAACACTGGGAACTACTCTTCATCGATAGTGTCCATGGAATAGTGGAGAATCTCGACAATAGAAGCTGGTGTGACCACTAACTCCACTCTGTCAACAAGGGACAAAAGAGCTCCTGGGGCCTCGTCACTGACGTATAAATTCTGATAAAAAACTCGCACAATACAAGGATACGCCGGTTCAGTGACGGTGCAGATGCCCAGAAGGCCCCGGTCTTCAAGTTGTCAGACGCTCCACACAGTGGGTTGATGGTGTCGGAAAAAGTCCACATCAAAGGATGTGTCACAGGCAATTGTAGACGTCCCTGAACGTCTCGGGAAAATCCCGTTTTGTTCATTGGGGCTTACTACAGTTCGGACTCGATGTCACGGTTCTGAATCTAATCTCGCAAAGTGCAATACAAGTTCGATAAATCACCAAAGAGTCCAAATCCGGCAAATCGTTTTGAAAAACTGATTTTAGAAAGAAGTGCCAAACATGAACTGCTTTGCCAGATACAGAGTCGCCACCTAAATATTTTATTTTGGGGGAATTTAGGAAATCCTGACTCGTGCCTAAAGCCACGTGTCCGTCATCACCAAAGTTGCCTCGGCTCGGGAACTTGGGTACGATTGGGGAAGGTCATGCAATGAGCACCCCCGCTCGCCCGATCAAAGATCGGCCACTACTAAACATGATATCGAGTTTTTGAAAACACATGCACTCTTATTTCGGTTATTAACCTAGAATTACTATGTGATGCACACAGCATACAAGTATAGACTGGATTACCTAAGTTGGAACAAAGCATTGCATATTCGTTTATTTGAAAATGGTTTGATGGTGCTACTCGTAAGTAGGCTAAAATGCGAATTTTGCCACCCTCAAGTGGGCTTAGAAAACATGGTGATTTGCCACTCTCAAGTGGGCTTAAAGCTCGCAATCAATGAATTGTTCCAATTCAAGTAACCCAACCTTCACCCACAGGCATTCAGGCAGTTATATCACATAAGCAGTTAGCCTCATGGCAAGCATGCTATCATGGCAGTCACTCGCACACATGCAAGGATGCTAAAGCATAAACACTTACCGAGTACTTCGAGCCAAAACAAAAGCTATGTTAGAAATCAATGCATGATCCTAGCTATGTCAAAAATGCCTAATGCAACACATACAAAATGCAACTAAGATAGGCTCGGCTATTCTAAGATGGCATATGAGATGCTACAGATAACATGTATTCAACTCGGAATTGAAATACGATGCAGTTAGTATGATGCGCCGAGCCCGGTGCATGCAATACAGATGAATGAATGCAAACATGCGAACATATAGATGCTAATTGAAACATGCCCTAAAACTAACTATCATAAGCTGGTAAATAAAAGGGAGAAAGACGTGGGGTTGGAAGACATGCATCACACATACGCACACTTATTACAATAGTTGGCCCTCTCTCGGAGGGTCCGAATAAATAATACAGAACCGAAATGAATAACAGCTACAGCTAATTATTACACAATTCTAATTAATCAACAAATTAACTAAGTAAGCAAATAAACTAGCATGCAAATGGACTGCCCCAGCTCTGTTTTGGATGACAAAGAATGCATGTGTGCTTGATTCGCCTTGTTCGGAAATCCCTTGCAACACTTCGACTTGCCTTTTTTGCAATTGATCTCGGAAACTTGCACAGGGCTCCAGAAGGCTGAAACTCCACCCTGGGAATGCATGGGAAGGCTGCCGACCAGCTCATGGCCTTGGAGACCACCCACCGACCACCTTTTGTAGGAGAAACCCAAAAGGGTGGTCGACCTGCCAGAAAAGCTGGTTGGCCGACCAGTTTCTGCCCCTGGATTCTGGTTTTTCTGCAACAAAGGCAAGAGGGAGAGAAGGCAAGGTATTTTCAACATATGTGTGCCCGACCACTCTCCCCATCATTGTATAAGCTCAAGGGAGTGTAGGTCTCAATCCTCGGGCCACCAATCACGCATAAGGATGCATGATGGCCGAGGAACCGAATTGCACAACTTAATATGAAATGAATGCACGTATAAGCACCTAAAGCCATCAACTCCGTCCTGGGTAGTCAAGAGTGTCGGCGACCGAGAATTGAGGCATGTTTCATCACTTGAAGTATGAAACTTTTCTCGTTTTCCGTGTTTGGACTAACACCTATTCCAAACACAAATGCAAGCAACATGGCAAACGTGCAATGCAACTACATAGCATACTCAATGCAATGGACAATATAGCATACACAATGCAATACATAACATGGCATACATAATGCCAGATGCTAAGGACTAGATGCCATACTCAATGCGAGGCAATCCTAAGCTTCTAAACACAATGTGAAACATGCATGCACAATGCAATAAGGACAACTTATCAATGCTAGAACCATGCACACTCAATGCAAGAAACAACTTGGCATGCACAATGCAAAGGACCCTATAGCATACACAATGCAAAGCAAGATAAGCATGCAAGCAACATGCAAATAAACATACTCAATGGACTTAAACCAAAAGGGGTAGACCTCAGCCATCCCAAATCAGTGGCCAATATGACGAAAATGAGGCAACAAGGTACATGCAAACATGCACAAATGCGAGGGACCAAACCTAAGGCACAAAGTGCAACTCTACCAAAGCATGACAAGGATGAAATATGGCATACAATGACACATGTCCCAGCTCTGAAATGACATACAAGATGGTCCCGAATCATGCAAACAACTCACTCGATGCATGTTGGATGGCCCGGATACCGAAACTAGTGAAGTGCATTACACTAGAGGTATGCAAAGCAATGCACAAATGACCAAACCAGCCCCAAAAAGTCCCTATGCAGGCCAAAACAGTAGCAAATATGGACTAAAATGATGGCTCGCAAAGCATGGAAATAAAGCTCATGCAATGGTCCAAAAATGAGGTATTCATGCACGACTCTCAAACACATTTAAAGAGTGGAAAACATGGGAATATGACACAAGTATAGGCTCTGAAATGACATGCTCAATGACCCCAAAACATGAAAACACCACCATTCAAGTATGCAAGAAGCTTCAAAACTCAAAGCTGGGCATAGGCATTACACTACAGGCATGCATAGCAAGCATCATTCCACCAAGAGGCCTAAAAATAGAGCTAAGGTAGTCCAAAACATGCACAAAATCAGTTTGGTGTATGGCCAAAATATGCTAGAATCAAAGGCCAAAATAGCATGCAATGTAAGCTAGTAAAGAGGATTTACACTACAAGCATATAAGGCATTCAAGAGGTCACTAAACCAGAAAAACTCAGAGGTATGACATGCCAAATAAAGCCCAAAAACTCACTGAAACATAGTCAATGCATGCAAGAATGGCATGCTCCTTTGATAAGCTATGAAGAGGGTTGTTCTACACATGCAAAATGGACACCCAATATGGAAAAACAAGCTCTAGATAGAGCCTATGCAGGTCCTAATACTCACAAAAAATGGCCTGAAACATGGCTCGGAAGCATGCAAATAAGGGCTCCTTTGTTAGGCCAAATATGCTAGGAAACAAAACAAGGAAAGAAAGGATCACCCCTCTCTCATTTTGGCACTCAAAACAGCATGCTAGCCACTGAAAATCCACTGGATTTCAGTGGCTAGAAGGCCAAACAAAGGTCAATGCAAAGGCCCTAATGCATGGCTCAAAATAAGGCAAAATGAAGCATGCAAGGGGGTAGATGACCCCCAACAGAAAAATGATCTAAACAAACATGTTAAGGACCTCAAAATAAGGCTTTTTTCAGTTGATGACAAAGCTCAAATATGCTTGCAAGTATGGCTAAAAGATGAAGCAAAATAAAGCCTTAAAAGGGAGAAAGTGTGTTACCCTTGTAGCTCAGCAACTCCAGCAGCTTCTGGACCAAAAATGTAGCTCCTCAACCTCTGAAAAAGGCCTCCAAGAAGATTAGGTTGGTGTTGGAGGGGTTAGGCTAGGAGATGGTGTGCAAAGGGCCAAAAACTTCACACTTTCTAAGCCTAAAGGGAGAGATATAGAGGGAGATAGATGTATATGCCTTCAAACAAAACCTAAACCATGGCAAAAGAGGGGGAGGCCCTCCTTTATAGCCAAAAGAGACCAAAGCTTCTTGAAGAAGCTAAAAAACAAGGGCAAAGATCCTCCATACACGTGTATGGAGGATGTAGTCTGTGCCTCCCAACTGGCACAGCTAGCAACAACTCACAGAGACAAAACTGGAGGGAGTAGGCCGACCGGTTCAGGTGGTCGGCCAGAAAGGTCAAAAGGGTCAACACAAAGAAAGGTGGTCGGCCAGCCCATTTGGTGGTCTCCCAGCTGAATGCAAGCTAGTGGTGTGGTGGGAGACCAGCAATTGTGGCCCAAAAACTAAGGAGACCAACTTCCTGTCAAGAAAACCGGCCGGCGAAGAGAAAGGTGGTCTCCAAGGAGAAAAGGTGGTCTCCCACCCTTGTACCACCTTCCAAACAATGAAAATAGGGTCCATGCCAAAAATGAACCAAGACGGATGCAAAACGAGGGTTCGGGGGCCAAAACGCGCAGCCGGGTGTCCTGAAAACTGACTGTTAAGCATCGAAAGTGGCGTGCGACCACGAAGGTGGTCTCCCGGGCTACAGTGTCCCTCTAGAGAGAGGAAACAAGGTGTGTGCCAAAAACCAGAGCAAACGGAGAAAGTTAAGTGGTCCGAACCGAGGCGCACGGCGACGGCTCCGAAAACCGGAAACTGGTCTCCAAACGGGAAAAGTGGCCTACAACCACGAAAAGTAGCCTACGGCCACTGAGAGATGGTCTACGAGACCTCTCCCTCCCTTCGGGAAGAGAAAACAAGACCTGGTTCGCAAACTGAGGCAAAGCACAAAAGGGTCCCGAGGTCCGGGGGTAAGGCTCTCAGCCGAAACTCCGAAACCTCAGAATGAGCACAACATGTACCATCACCGAGCGCTCAATCGATGATGTCTGAGTCTTAAGGTCGGTCAAAAATGGGGTGTCTATAGTTGCCCCTCTTTGACAGAACTCGAAAGTCATAAGTGACAAGAGTGAATGTCAAAGCCTAGAGACGACTTATTTTTGACAAGGCCGAAGACTTAGACAAACAGACGAGATAATCAAGAGATGTGCCCGCAGGCAGGGGCAAAATGCAAAACGATATGCACAAAGCCGAACATAACTCATGATCATGCAAAGCACGCTGTAATGAAGCAAATATACACAATAAATGCAACAGTTTAAGCGAATGTAGACCAAACTACATCTCATGCAGAAAGGATGTAAGAGAATTATACAACTCTCGTTACGTCTCACACGGAGAATACAATACCGTCCGGTTCGTCTGGTCGCACCAGCTTCGAATGAACCGTACATACAATATCGTGCCTGCAAAAGAAAGAAACTCAACAGGTACAATATTGTTAGAAACATGCATAGCAATGCAAGTGAAAAGTGCCTGACAACGCAAGCGGAGGGATGCATGACAATGCAACCTAAGTGTGACGCATAACAATGCGGAAGGGATGCAAAACAATGCAACCTAAGTGTAACGCATAACAATGCGAAAGGGATGCAAGACAATGCAACCTAAGAGTGACACATAATAATGCGGACGGGATGCAAAACAATGCAACCTAAGTGTAACGCATAACAATGTGGTAGGGATGCAAAATAATGCAACGCACTAACAAGTGCAGATGAGATGCGCAAGATAGCGCGAATGATGCAGTGCACAAAACAGCGCGATGCGCAAAATAGCGCGAATGATATGCAACGCACAAGACAGTGCGATGCGCAAGATAGCGCGATGCGCAAAATAGCGCGAATGATATGCAATATTAGAAAACAATGTACAATGTAACGAAACAATGCAAATGATATGCAATGTATGTGAGATGATCAAACCACAAGCAGTACAAAACCACACAAATATCATAAAGGGATGGAGATGCAAAATCAAACTACTTTTAACACAGAAAAGGCAGTGGGCACGAGCCGAACGACGCCTAACACAAGCTAAATGCCTACATCCTAGTACTGGCCACAACTCAGCATGGATGCTTACACATAACAGAACCGTGTTTCAACGTGAAAGGGGTGCGAGCACATGCAAAACTATGTGTTTCGCAGAGAGACCACAAAGTACAAGTAATTGGGTGGTATGATACAAGTGAGGAATGATCTGCTGAGGAAAGATCGTGATCCTAAATGCTGAATGTAACAAATTAAAATACGATGAAATGGATGCAATGGATGAATTGAATAAAGCACGCGGCCAAACCACATTTTGCCTAGAAAAGGCATGGACACAAACAAACCACGTCTAACACAAAAATGGTGCTGTCACCCTCAAACCACAATTCCCTTAGTGGAATAGGCGCGTACACATAATCACATAACCATGCTTTAACGCGAAAAGTATGGGCACATGCCAGACTAAGCTTAACATGGAAATGCGCAAGTGATACAATGGATATGCAGTAAATGCATGCAATATATTCTATATACAATGCAATAGACATACTAGATGATGTAGTAGTTAGGAAGCGAAGGTACCTTACAGGGGCAATTGGCAACGACCTACCTCATGCTGCTGGGGACCTTCCCCTTCTTCTCGGCTGAACCGCATGTACTACTTTTCTCCCTGACTATGGTCGCAGTTTTCCCTATTCTCTAACAGGGTGACAGACTAGGTTGGTTCAGTTTCCAGAATTGAGGCGCATACATATGCTATCTCAATCTATGGGGCTGCCATATAGATTTCAAGCCGAGGATATACCCCTGGGTATTTAAACCAGACTTTAGTCTCGGAAATCCTGAATCTTTGCGTTCTAGGCATGAGCCATTCGAACTCTAGTTTCCACCGTCTCAGTTGGTCTCCTAAGAACTCACCGCAAACACAGGCAGGTGGCTATACCAGACCACTGGAAGTCGTTCGGGCACGACAAACACCAAAGGAATTGCACCTTTAGAGGATTTAAGGTCTCCTAGACCAGAGAATGCACAAGACAGTGCGAATGAAGATGCAGGATTTAAAGTCTCCTAGACCAAAGGATTTAAGGTCTCCTAGACCAGGGAGTGCACAAGACAATGCGAATGATACAAAAAACAATGTGCACAAGACAGTGCGAGTGAAAGTGAATGCACAAGACAGTGCGACGCAGAGGGAATGCACAAAACAGTGCTATACGGGTGCACAAGACAGTGCGATGCAGGGTGGATGCACAAGACAATGCGATGTAAGTGTGTGCACAAGACAGTGCTAAGACAAAGGATATGCAAGACAGTGTGAGCAATGCGATGTACTAACAAGTGTAGGTAAGATGCGCACGAAAGTGTGAACGATGCAATGCACTAACAAGTGCAGGTAAGATGCGCACGAAAGCACGAACACGTTCAATGCAAAAGATACAAGCATTTTCTATGCAAGATGAGAGCCTGTAATGAAACGCACAGGATAGTGCGATGCGCAAGAAAGCGCGAGTGATAAACTGCACAAAACAGTGCGATGCGCAAGAAAGCGCGAATGTAAACTGCACAAAACAGTGCGATGCGCAAGAAAGCGCGAGTGATAAACTGCACAAAACAGTGCGATGCGCAAAATAGCGCGATAAAATGCATGCACCATGCAAGACTTGGCACACAGCTTACGACATAGCATTCCATTCATTTGGCACACAGCTCACAACACAACACTTTGTTTGTTTGGCACGCGGCTCACAACACAATATTCTGTTCATTCAGCGTGCAGCTCGAAACACAGCACTCTGTTTATCTGGGCACACAGCTCATTCGGGTACACAGCTCATTTCGGGCACACAGATTATTTCAGGCACACAACACATTTCGGGCACGCAGCACATTTTTCCAGGGGCACACAGCTCATTTCGGGCACACGGCTCATTTTGGGCACACAGCAGATCCCGGGCACACAGCTCATCTTGGGGGCACACAGCTCATTTTTTCGGGGGCACACAGCTCATTTGGGGCATACGGCTCATTCTGAACACACAGTTCATTTCGGGCACACGGCTCATTTTTTGAGCACATAGCTCATTTCGGGCACATAGCACATTTTTCGAGCACACAGCTCATTTCGGGCACACAGCTCATTTTTCGAGCACACAGCTCATTTGGGGCACACGGCTCATTCTGAACACACAGTTTATTTCGGGCACACAACACATTTTGGGGCACACAGCACATTTTTCGGGCACACAGCTCATTCTTTGGGCACGCAGCTTGCTTTTCGGGCACACAGCTCATTCTGAACACACAGTTCATTTCAGGCACACATCTCATTTTTTTTGGGCACGCAGCTCACTTTTCGGGCACACAGCTCATTCTTCGGGCGCACAGCTCATTTGGGGCACACGACTTATTCTGAACACACAGTTCATTTCGGGCACACAACACATTTTTTTAGCACACAGTTCATTTCGGGCACACAGCTCATCTTTCGAGCACACAGCTCATTTTTCGAGCACACAGCTCATTTGGGGCACACGGCTCATTCTGAACACACAGTTCATTTCGGGCACACAGCTCATTTTTCGAGCACACAGCTCATTTGGAGCACACGGCTCATTCTGAACACACAGTTCATTTCGGGCACACAGCTCATTTTTTTGAGCACGCAGCTCACTTTTCGGGCACACAGCTCATTCTTCGGGCGCACAGCTCGTTTGGGGCACACGGCTTATTCTGAACACACAGTTCATTTCGGGCACACAGCACATTTTTCGAGCACACAGCTCATTTGGGGCACACGGCTCATTCTGAACACACAATTCATTTCGGGCACACAGCTCATTTTTTCAATTTTGAACACCTAGCTCAGCGTTTTTTCATTCTGAACACACAGCTCATTCACTTTATTGTGAACACGCAGCTCACACATTTAAATTTTGAACACGCAGCTCATACATTTTCATTTGCACGCAGCTCATTCTTAATTCTGAACACGCAGCTCATAAATTTTCATTTCTTAACACACAGCTCATTCACTTCATTTTGAACACGCAGCTCACACATTTCAATTCTGAACACGCAGCTCATGGATTTTCATTTGCACGCAGCTCATTCTAAATTCTGAACACGCAGCTCATAAATTTTCATTTCTGGACACACAGCTCATTCATTTCATTTTGAACACACAACTCACTCTGAAGATACAGGATGCGATGACGGAACTTGCAGAAGTTGAAACAAACTCAGACGCCCGACATTTTCCCTTTTTTCTTTTGCTTCGAAGTCTGGAACCTATATAGCTTCAGATAGGTCCTGGTTTTACTATTCCCACATGACCCGGGTTGAACCCTGCGTTTTTTTTTTGAAAGACAAAATCTTGTTTTGCACAAATGTGGAGAACAGCACGGCACGACACTCCGAGCACAAAACGATTTTTTGAAATTGAGAATGAGAATAAGTTCTCAACTGGGTATTGAGCCTACGACTGAACACAGCACACCACGACTCAACAACAAAGAGAAAGATAAGGTAAGACAACCTAAACACATCTATAGACACCCGAAACGACTCAAAACAAGAATCGAGACAAACAAAACGACTGACACGGCACACAGACGTGTTCCAATGGCAAGAGACCTCTCAGTGTACGAGGAGCCAGTTTCTTTGGGTATTATTCCCCACCCTTTCTTATTTGTGATTCTCACATCACTCGGCCCTCAAGCTCGGTTTTTCTCTCAAAACCCTTTCCTCGCTTTTCCTCTCAGCGCACATCTCTCTATTCTTTAATCTCTCATTTTTTTATCCCTCCCCAGGGTGGTTGATGGATAAACAGGAAGTTGCGGGCTCTTGCCCCTAGCATTCTGCTAGATTCTTTTCTTCTGCTCACAACAGTGAACTTTCCCGTAGAGGGGTTGCGCTACAACTGGGTGTGTAGCAAATCTGCAGCTGACATCGGCTGACGATGTTCTGCTGGGGAGTTTTGGATATGATCAAATGTGTCCAGACGAGGGAGTGGAATATCTTAATCCATTCCAGTTCGTGCTTCACACTTGGCTTGATACCTCGCTGCTCGGAGGATATGAGAGCTTTCAGCCCTTTTCTATTAGCTTCCGCTATGCCCTTCTTGGCGAATAGGGTGCCCTTTCCGGCAAGTATGGTGCCCTTTCTGGCAAATGTATTGACAACGGGGGAAAGATAGTAAGCCTAACTCAACTGTGCCCCTAGTTCATCATTTCGACCAATTTTTTTGTTTTGGTTTTCTACTAAAACAATTTTGACCAACACGAGAGTTAGATTAACATGCTTGTTCAATTTTTTGATTTGAAATCATGCAAGTCAGGTTATGAGCACTGAAAATTTTCCTTTTTTGGGTTCAAGAAATGGTCCAGTTTTAGAAAAATGGAGTAATTTTCGAGAAAATTAGTCAACTTCATTAAAAATTCTGAAAACTATTTTTACAAATGGCCACTGCTCGACGAGCGCAGAATTTACTCTTGAGATGCACAACCTCAGATCCAAAATAATGAAAAATTGCCCCTTGTCTGAACGGCACTGCATGGCAACTGAAAGTTGCCCCTAGTCTGAATAGTACCGCAGCATTGCATGGCAACAGAAAGTTGCCCCTAGTCTGAATAGCGCCGCAGCACATGGCAACCAGTCCTCACAGTGACAATTACAACCAAATTCTCGGATACAGAGAAGACAAAGACCAGAACCGTCACATGGACACAGTCGAATTTGAAGTGTTTTATGGCTGGACTTCAGAATGAAGTTGCCTACGTATCCCAAAGATAGGAATCAAGCCTTACGTAGTTCGGGGTTAAGGTACACTTGGGTATTAACCTCTCCTTTTGCGCTCTAACTTTTGCCAAGGCCGCCCTTTCTGGGTTTTCAACCTTGTGAGCTTTGTTCTTCTTTTCTTTTCAATTCTTTTCATTTCTTTTCTTCTTTTTTCTTTTTCATCTTTTCTTTTCATTTTCTTCATTTTTCTTCTTTTCTTTTTTTCATTCTTTGCATTTTTTTTTTTTGTTCTTTTTCTTCTTTTTCTTACTCTAACTTTTGCCTGGGTCGCCCTTCCGGGTTTTCGGCCCAGCGAGCCTCTCAAGGGTAAAAGTGTAGCTTTGTCCATGTCAAATGGTTTTGACATCCTGAAGTCATCTGAATCCAGGAGAATGGCTGCTGTTCGTTGACGATGCAGGAGTCCATCCAATGGGGGGCTGATAGGAACTCGGTTATCCTTTAGCAATACTTTCTTCTTTCCTTCCTTCTGGGATTTGGCATTCTTGCCGATCTTCATTAGCTTGAGCAATGACCCCATTTTTGACACTTCGAGCACATCTGACATTTTTTGCCCCTAGTTCGAGGGATGCTTCTTATTTGGCTTTGCAAGCTTTCTTTTGATTATTTCTGACCTCCTTGGCCCTAGTTCATGGACTGCTTCAAATCTGGCCACACAGGCTTCACATTGTGTTTAACCGTTGAACATTCTAAGTCCGAGTTCGAGGTTTGAAAGAAAGGGGTCAAGTCCCGAGGTTGAGAGCGATCCTAAGCTGCACAATCTCAAGAGCGATTCCATACAGGTCTTCGTAGAACCACGCAAAACATTTTTTGAAATTTTTTAAGAAAGCGACAAATCGCTCGCGCTAAAGACAGTGTAGAACCAATCTGGATCAAGCCAGGATCCTTCTCAGTACTCACATTAACAAGCATGATTTCATTCATTAAGGGCTTAGTATGCCTCTCTTTCTCTCAAATGATCAAATTTTTGCAAATCCCGAGGAATTCCTTCATCTTCGTTTTCACCACAGTGTTCAAAAAGTTTTTAAAAAACTTAGGTCAATGCAATAATTTCAAGGCACAGAAGAACAGGTGAAATGCACCGTCGTTTCATTCTAAACTTCTGGCACAACTAGCGCAAGGCAGAAGCAAACAAAAGAGTGTGAAAATCACTGCTGTTTCATTCAGATCTGTTGGCACAACTGGCTCCACGGCAGAAACAGACTCAAGAGAAAGCAAAAAGACAAACACAAAACAAAATGGTGATACCCGAGGTAACACCCCCGGAATCACCCGACCTTTGTACAACAGGACTGACTCGATACAACAAGACAGACCTTTAATCAAAAAGACTGACTCAAGACAATGAGACAGACTCAAAACAAAACTATAGAACTGGCTCAACATCCAAGTCAGAAACTACAAAACTAGCATTCACAAATGCTCAAAACAGTGCGTGCCAAACGCCACATCTGGAGTAAACCGAGCACCGTCCGCACGTGGTTCATCCCTTGATCACATCACATTATCCTCCAGGTTCACTGATCCAGTAACAATAGACTTTGCTGAGCTTGGTGGGAGGACGACCCCGTTGTCAAACAAGACCTGTACTTCATGGCGAAGACGGAAGCAATTGTTGGTGCTATGACCGGTCTGTTGATGGTACGCACAGTACTGGGTAGTATCATGACCTGGTGAAAGATGAGCAGGGAGGGGCCGAGGCTCGAGGGGTTTAAGATGCCCCTTTTCAGCAAGGACTTGAAGGGCCTTGGATAGAGGCATATAGAGGGCATGGAAGACCCTGCGACCTCGGGGTTGATACTTCGAGGTTTGTGGATTTTTGCTGGGCGCACTAGCAAAAGGATCGGCAGGTATAGGCTTGGCTTGCTAATTTTTCCTGGGTGCAGAATTAGGGTTGGAGGGAACGATTCTGGTATGATGACCCTTCTCTTGATTTTTCCCTTGGCTTAAACTGCCCTCAGTCTGAGTGGGGAAAGTATCATCCACAGTCTTAGCCACAACTGCGATACTTGCTACTTATTCAACCCTCCGGCTTTTAGAGCCTCAACAGCCTGCTGGAGTTGTTCATAGGGATCAGTGTCCACCTTCACCTTGTTCTTTCTACTAGCCTCAGCTTGGTGGACGGTTTGGGTTGCTACTTCAGTGCGAAGCCCCGTTGTCGTCGACATGTCATTGCCGGAGCTTGAGACAGCTTCAGGTTGGCTGAGCTCAATTACAATTCGCCCTAGTAGCGGGGGCTCCTGCGGCATGAAATTCCCGATATACGATGCAGTTGGTGGCGGGGCCGATATCCCATAGGCTAGATCAGCCACAGATCTTTGAAAGTCGCCAATCATTCCCATTAGCTCAAAGATGGTAGGCTCACGGGTTTGAAATAACTGGGGTTCCCAGATCGGATGTGCGGCAGGCGACCTGGGCGGGTGTGGTACCTTAACATCGGTCTCATCTTGCAAGATGATTTCTTGGTTTAGTGCGACTGCCATAACCATAATTTTCTCTGAATTCTGGGTCGTCATAAGTCCACTGAACTGGACAGAGGTGGTGTAACTGGTGACTGACGGATTTGATGAATCGGTGAGTCTTTTCCTGCTTTGCCTCAGCAGAGGAGAACACTGGTTGCTCTGAACTGAGTCTCTGAACTGAAAGAGAAAATAGGCAGCATCTCAGCCCAATCAATATAGATATGGATATAGCTGAAGAACTGTATTCGACCACTGATCACTATTCCCCAAATTACTGCTCCAAAACCGAATCTGATACCCGTGGATATAACTGATTTTCAAAATACTGATACTGATGCCCACAGGCCTGATACCCAGACTTGCAAACCGATACATGCATTCCTATAGAGACACACTCTAAAAGCACATACCAAGCAAGTGAGAGCCAAAAACACCCCTATGTTGGGGTAGGGTTTCCCTATCCTATTTTGTTAGGAGCTAGGGTTTTACTACGCACGCAGCGGTTTCAAACAACCTATAATCGGGTAAGCAACCTGTCCTAGTTTGGAATGGTCACTATGGATTCCGATATACACTAGGTCGAATGGTCAAAAAAAAAGGTGCCCCGGTAAAAATCGGGGTTTGTGTTCCCATTGTGGCAGAGCCCGTAACCAGTTAGCCTTATGGCACGCAACTTCCGGCAAACCATTCAGGAATAGCAGATGGCAAACACGGTATCCTAGGCGCACCAATGCAAATGCAATGCAAAGAAACACATAAGTGTAATCAAAACAAGATATCATGAGTTCGAGTCAAGTTCTCTAACTCCCCAGCGGAGTTGCCAGAAACTGTAGACGTCCCTAACGTCCCGGGAAAATCCCGTTTTGTTCATTGGGGCTTACTACAGTTCGGACTCGATGTCACGGTTCTGAATCTAATCTCGTAAAGTGCAATGCAGATCGATAAATCACCAAAGAGTCCAAATCCGACAAATCGTTTTGAAAAACTGATTTTAGAAAGAAGTGCCAAACATGGACTGCTTTGCCAGATACAGAGTCGCCACCTAAATATTTTATTTTGGGGGAATTTAGGAAACCCTGACTCGTGCCTAAGGCCACGTGTTCGTCATCATCAAAGTTGCCTCGGCTCGGGAACTTGGGTACGATTGGGGAAGGTCATGCAATGAGCACCCCCGCTCGCCCGATCAAAGATCGGCCACTACTAAACATGATATCGAGTTTTTGAAAACACATGTGCTCTTATTCCGGTTATTAACCTAGAATTACTATGTGATGCGCACAGCATACAAGTATAGACTGGATTACCTAAGTTGGAACAAAGCATTGCATATTCGTTTATTTGAAAATGGTTTGATGGTGCTACTCATAAGTAGGCTAAAATGCGGATTTTGCCACCCTCAAGTGGGCTTAGAAAACATGGTGATTTGCCACTCTCAAGTGGGCTTAAAACTCGCAATCAATGAATTGTTCCAATTCAAGTAACCCAACCTTCACCCACAGGCATTCAGGCAGTTATAACACATAAGCAGTTAGCCTCATGGCAAGCATGCTATCATGGCAGTCACTCGCACACATGCAAGGATGCTAAAGCATAAACACTTACCGAGTACTTCGAGCCAAAACAAAAGCTATGTTAGAAATCAATGCATAATCCTAGCTATGTCAAAAATGCCTAATGCAACACATACAAAATGCAACTAAGATAGGCTCGGCTATTCTAAGATGGCATATGAGATGCTACAGATAACATGTATTCAACTCGGAATTGAAATACGATGCAGTTAGTATGATGCGCCGAGCCCGGTGCATGCAATACAGATGAATAATGCAAACATGCGAACATATAGATGCTAATTGAAACATGCCCTAAAACTAACCATCATAAGCTGGTAAATAAAAGGGACAAAGACGTGAGGTTGGAAGACATGCATCACACATACGCACACTTATTACAACAGTTGACCCTCTCTCGGAGGGTCCGAATAAATAATACATAACCGAAATGAATAACAGCTACAGCTAATTATTACACAATTCTAATTAATCAACAAATTAACTAAGTAAGCAAATAAACTAGCATGCAAATGGACTGCCCCAGCTCTGTTTTGGATGACAAAGAATGCATGTGTGCTTG
The DNA here is from genome assembly GCA_030407325.1 of Camellia japonica. Classification (NCBI taxonomy): domain Eukaryota; kingdom Viridiplantae; phylum Streptophyta; class Magnoliopsida; order Ericales; family Theaceae; genus Camellia; species Camellia japonica. The sequence goes on from JAPPVO010000207.1 coordinate 22,603, forward strand.
ATTCGCCTTGTTCGGAAATCCCTTGCGACACTTCGACTTGCCTTTGTTTGCAATTGATCTCGGAAACTTGCACAGGGCTCCAGAAGGCTGAAACTCCACCCTGGGAATGCATGGGAAGGCTGCCGACCAGCTCATGGCCTTGGAGACCACCCACCGACCACCTTTTGTGAGAGAAACCCAAAAGGGTGGTCGGCCTGCCAGAAAAGCTGGTCGGCCGACCAGTTTCTACCCCTGGATTCTGGTTTTTCTGCAACAAAGGCAAGAGGGAGAGAAGGCAAGGTATTTTCAACATATGTGTGCCCGACCACTCTCCCCATCATTGTACAAGCTCAAGGGAGTGTAGGTCTCGATCCTCGGGCCACCAATCACGCATCCGGATGCATGATGGCCGAGGAACCGAATTGCACAACTTAATATGAAATGAATGCACGTATAAGCACCTAAAGCCATCAACTCCGTCATGGGTAGTCAAGAGTGTCGGCGACCGAGAATTGAGGCACGTTTCATCACTTGAAGTATGAAACGTTCCTCATTTCCCGTGTTTGGACTAACACCTATTCCAAACACAAATGCAAGCAACATGGCAAACGTGCAATGCAACTACATAGCATACTCAATGCAATGGACAAATAGCATACACAATGCAATACATAACATGGCATACATAATGCCAGATGCTAAGGACTAGATGCCATACTCAATGCGAGGCAATCCTAAGCTTCTAAACACAATGTGAAACATGCATGCACAATGCAATAAGGACAACTTATCAATGCTAGAACCATGCACACTCAATGCAAGAAACAACTTGGCATGCACAATACAAAGGACCCTATAGCATACACAATGCAAAGCAAGATAAGCATGCAAACAACATGCAAATAAACATACTCAATGGACTTAAACCAAAAGGGGTAGACCTCAGCCATCCCAAATCAGTGGCCAATATGACAAAAATGAGGCAACAAGGTACATGCAAACATGCACAAATGCGAGGGACCAAACCTAAGGCACAAAGTGCAACTCTACCAAAGCATGACAAGGATGAAATATGGCATACAATGACACATGTCCCAGCTCTGAAATGACATACAAGATGGTCCCGAATCATGCAAACAACTCACCCGATGCATGTTAGATGGCCCGGATACCAAAACTAGTGAAGTGCATTACACTAGAGGTATGCAAAGCAATGCACAAATGACCAAACCAGCCCCAAAAAGTCCCTATGCAGGCCAAAACAGTAGCAAATATGGACTAAAATGATGGCCCGCAAAGCATGGAAATGAAGCTCATGCAATGGTCCAAAAATCAGGTATTCATGCACGACTCTCAAACACATTTAAAGAGTAGAAAACATGGGAATATGACACAAGTATAGGCTCTGAAATGACATTCTCAATGACCCCAAAACATGAAAACACCACCATTCAAGCATGCAAGAAGCTTCAAAACTCAAAGCTAGGCATGGGCATTACACTACAAGCATGCATAGCAAGCATCATTTGACCAAGAGCCTAAAAACAGAGCTAAGGCAGTCCAAAACATGCACAAAATCAGTTTGGTGTATGGCCAAAATATGCTAGAATCAAAGGCCAAAATAGCATGCAATGTTGCTAGTAAAGAGGATTTACACTACAAGCATATAAGGCATTCAAGAGGTCACTAAACCAGAAAAACTCAGAGGTATGACATGCCAAATAAAGCCCAAAAACTCACTGAAACATAGTCAATGCATGCAAGAATGGCATGCTCCTTTGATAAGCTATGAAGAGGGTTGTTCTACACATGCAAAATGGACACCCAATATGGAAAAACAAGCTCTGGACAGAGCCTATCAGGTCCTAATACTCACCAAAAATGGCCTGAAACATGGCTCGGAAGCATGCAAATAAGGGCTCCTTTGTTAGGCCAAATATGCTAGGAAACAAAACAAGGGGAGAGAGGGTCACCCCTCTCTCATTTTGGCACTCAAAACAGCATGCTAGCCACTAAAAATGCACTGGATTTCAGTGGCTAGAAGGCCAAACAAAGGTCAATGCAAAGGCCCTAATGCATGGCTCAAAATAAGGCAAATGAAGCATGCAAGGGGTAGATGACCCCCAATAGAAAAATGATCTTAAACAAACATGTTAAGGACCTCAAAATAAGACTTTTTTCAGTTGATGACAAAGCTCAAATATGCTTGCAATTATGGCTAAAAGATGAAGCAAAATAAAGCCTTAAAAGAGAGAAAGTGTGTTACCCTTGTAGCTCAGCAACTCCAGCAGCTTCTGACCAAAAATGTAGCTCCTCAACCTCTGAAAAAGGCCTCCAAGAAGATTAGGTTGGTGTTGGAGGGGTTAGGCTAGGAGATGGTGTGCAAAGGGCCAAAAACTTCACACTTTCTAAGCCTAAAGGGAGAGATATAGAGGGAGATAGATGTATATGCCTTCAAACAAAACCTGAACCATGGCAAAGGAGGAGGAGGCCCTCCTTTATAGCCAAAAGAGACCAAAGCTTCTTGAAGAAGCTAAAAAACAAGGGCAAAGATCCTCCATACACGTGTATGGAGGATGCAGTCTGTGCCTCCCAGCTGGCACAACTGGGAACAACTCACAGAGACAAAACTAGAGGGAGTAGGCCGACCAGTTCAGGTGGTCGGCCAGCCAGTTCAGGTGGTTGGCTAGAAAGGTCAAAAGGGTCAACACAAAGAAAGGTGGTCGGCCAGCCCATTTGGTGGTCTCCAACTGAATGCAAGCTAGTGGTGTGGTGGGAGACCAGCAATTGTGGCCCAAAAACCAAGGAGACCAGCTTCCTATCAAGAAAACCGGCCGGCAAAGAGAAAGGTGGTCTCCAAGGAGAAAAGGTGGTCTCCCACCCTTGTACCACCTTCCAAACAATGAAAATAGGGTCATGCCAAAATGAACCAAGACGGATGCAAAACGAGGGTTCGGGGGCCAAAACGCGCAGCCGGGTGCCCCGAAAACTGACTGTTAAGCATCAAAAGTGGCGTGCGACCATGAAGGTGGTCTCCCAGGCCACAGTGTCCCTCTAGAGAGAGGAAACAAGGTGTGTGCCAAAAACCGGAGCAAACGGAGAAAGTTAAGTGGTCCGAACCGAGGCGCACAACCGACGGCTTCGAAAATCGAAAACTGGTCTCCAAACGGGAAAAGTGGCCTACGACCACGAAAAGTAGCCTACGGCCACTGAGAGATGGTCTATGAGACCTCTCCCTCCCTTCGGGAAGAGAAAACAAGACCTGGTTCGCAAACCGAGGCAAAGCACAAAAGGGTCCCGAGGTCCGGGGGTAAGGCTCTCAGCCGAAACTCCGAAACCTCAGAACGAGCATAACATGCACCATCACCGAGCACTCAATTGATGACGTTTGAGTCTTAAGGTCGGTCAAAAATGGGGTGTCTACAGCAATTGGTTTGTTGGCCCAGGTGTCGGTCAGTACATCCCTAGCGGCAATGTTGACATTGCGGGGCTGTTTACGTGCTCGATGGGACGATGTAGCCATTTCTTAAACAAAATAGGGAGAAAAGAAAGGAAGAAGAGAGGATGCAGATCCGCTGGGAAAAATGGCCGCTGGATGGTCGCCAGTCAGAAAATATGGTGATGCGCCGATGGAAAGTGGTGGTGAGTGAAAGTGGAAGAAAGTAAGAAGAAGTTGGTGATGGTGGGATTGGATGGAGTTTGTGGGTGTGTGGGGTTAAGAGAGAGAGAGAGAGAGAAGAAGAAGAAGAAGAAGAAGAAGAAGATGATGATGATGATGATGATGATGATGATGATGATGGGTAGAGAGAGAGTGTAGTTAGGAAAGTAAGGAGGGTCAACAAGTGGGTCTAGAGTTTTCTCAGGGAAATTTTCATTTTTTGGTTTTTTTTTTTTTTTTGAAGAAATAAAAAAAATAAGTAAATAAAATAAAATTTGCAAGTTTTAAATTTATATATATATATATATATATTCTTCTTATTATTATTATTATTATTATTATTTTTAAATAGAAATAAAATAAGTAAAAATTAAATAAATAAATAAAAAGTAAATAAAGAAACTACACAATTATTTATTTATTTTTTTTGAAATAAGTAATAAAATCTGCAGGTTATTAATTTTTTTTTTTTTTTAATGTTTGGAAACAGGCCGGGGCGCACGAGCCCTGATTTTTGGGCCGTCCCAATGGCAGAATTGGGCTGCTTCTATGGCTCTTGCGCAGAATGCTTTTGGGCTTGGGCCGCTCGTGCGGCTTGGGCCTCCGCTCGTGTAGTGGAACTTTTTTTTTTTTTTTGAATTGGGCCGCTCATGCGCCCAATGGGCCCACACGAGCGCTGAATTTTGGCCGCTCCAGCGGCGGAAATGGGCCGCTCCTATGGCATTTGCGCAGAATGCTTTTGGGCTTGGGCCGCTCGTGCGGCCTGGCCCTTCCGCTCGTGTGCCCGTGTGGGCTGCACGTGCGGTCTACTGCAATTTTTTTTTTTTAAAACCAAGTACAACTAAAAAAAAAAAAAATTTTAAATAAAAAACCAATCACAATCTAAATAAAAATTTAAACCATTTTTACCTTCAATGAGCATCTGAAATAAAAAATAGAACATCGAAATCATCGAAATACGCAACAAAGGTATAATCTTCACCCGAAAACCAAGGATACTATTTTTCTCCCTAACAATGTTTGTAACTTTCCCTATTCTCTAACAGGGTGACAGACTAGGTTGATTTGGTATCTAGAATCGAGGCGCATAAAGCTAACTCGACCTATGGGGCTGCCATACAGAGTTCAAACCGGGGTGATTTTGAAGTAATCTCCACACCCTAGGTATTTAAACTAGACTCTAGTCTCGGAAATTCCAAACATTTGCGTTCTAGGCTTTGTCATTCGAATTCTAGTTTCCACCGTCTAAGTTGGTCTCCTAGGAACTCACTACAAACAGTTAGGCGGCTATACCGGACTGTCAGATATCGTTCAGGCACGGCTAACACCAAAGGAATTACACCTTTAAAGGAATTAAAGTCTCCTAGACTCAAAGCAATCACTATGGAAGATATATTGGGTCCGTCAAGTGGACAATCTCAATCATCTCCCCTTTCTCAATATCATCCACATAGTGTTTCAATCTTTAGCCATTGACCTTGAAGGTTGTACCATCTTGTGGATTTTTAATTTCAACTGCCCTATGCGGAAAGACTTCTATAACCTCATATGGGCCATCCCACCAAGACCGGAGTTTACCCGGAAACAACCACAATTTAGCATTGAACAACCACACTTTTTGATGAGGCTCGAAGGACTTGCGAGCAATATGTTTATCATGAAATCCCTCAGTCCTAGCCTTGTAAATTTTTTAGCTCTCATATGCATTATTGTGGAGCTTCTCTAACTCATTAAGTTGGAGTTTCCGGTAGTCACCGGCTTTGGGCATATCAAAATTGAACTTCCTAATGGCCCATAAAGCCTAATGTTCTAACTCAACAGGGAGATGGCGTGGTTTCTCGAACATAATCCTATATGGAGACATCTCGATGGGTGTCTTATATGCAGTGCGATAGGCCCAAAGTGCATCAACCAACCTAGTGGACCAATCTTTCCTATCGGGCCTCACAGTTTTTTTGAGGATGTGTTTAACCTCCCTATTAGACACCTCTACTTGACCACTAGTCTGGGGATGGTAGGGAGTGCCAACTTTGTGAGTGATCATGAGTTTGCATACTAATGCCTCGAAGAATTGGTTGCAAAAATGCTTGCCACCGTCACTAATTATGGCACGTGGGAACCCAAAACGACACAAAATGGCCTCATGAAGGAATTTAACAACAACCTTGTGGTCATTCGTTCTGGTGGCCACTACCTCCACCCACTTGGAGACATAGTCCACAACCACCAAAATGTATTCAAATCAAAAGATGATGGAAAGGGACCTATAAAGTCGATGCCCCAAACATAAAAAATCTCAACAATCAAAATAGGGGTCATCAGCATCATATCTTGTCGTGACATAGAGCCCATGCGTTGACAATGCTCGCAAGCTCTACAGAAGTTATAGGCATCTTTGAAGATAGAGGGCTAGTAAAACCCACATTGTAAAACCTTGGCGGCCGTTTTCTGCCCACTGAAATGGCCGCCACATGCATGAGAGTGACAAAATGTGAGAATGCTATGGGTTTTACTCTCAGGTACACAACGCCGAATCACTTGATCTAGACAATATTTGAACAATTCCGGGTCTTCCCAAAAACAATGCTTGACTTGTGAGAAAAATTGGTCTTTGTCTTGCTTAGACCAAGTTTGAGGAATTTGACTAACCGCTGAGCATCAGAAAGAGTACGACTAGCATAGGATATGACATAAGGCACTTTATTCACCATTTGGCCGAAGACAGCACCAAGGGCATAATCAAATGCATCGCACATGATTTCGAAAGGAAGGGACCACTCAAGACATTGCATGATAGGGGCAGTAGAAAGGGTCACTTGCAATGTTTCAAAGGCTTTAAAACAAGTCTCATCAAAGACAAAAGGTGCATCCTTAGCAAGTAAACTACACAAAGGACGGGATATTTTACTAAAATCTTTGATGAATCGACGGTAAAAACCTGCATGCCCTAGGAAAGACCTAACTTAACGCACGGAATTGGGTGGAAGAAGGCCTGCAATGAGGTCAACCTTAGCTTTGGTAACCTCTATAACTCAAGGGGACACAATATGTCCCAACACTATCCCTTCGCGAATCATAAAATGACTCTTCTCCCAACTCAAAATCAGATTTGTCTCCACACAATGAATAAGGACTTTAGTTAAGTTCTGGAGACATTCCTCAAAAGACGGCCTAAATACGGAGAAGTCATCCATGAAAACCTCTAAAAATTTCTCTACCATGTTAGAGAAAATAACCATCATACACCGTTGAAAAGTCGACGGTGCATTACATTGCCGAAAAGGCATGCGCCTATAAGCAAAAATGCCAAAAAGGCAAGTGAATGTGGTCTTTTCCTGGTCAGCAAGGTACACCGGAACTTGATTTTACCCCGAGTAGCCATCAAGAAAATAATAAAAACCCTGCCCCGCTAACCTCTCAAGAATTTGATCAATAGATGACAAAGGAAAATGGTCCTTCCTAGTCATGGAATTCAATCTCCTATAATCAATACACACTCGCCACCCAGTAGTGATTCGTGTGAGAACTAATTCTCCTCGCTCATTCTCAACAATAGTGATACCTGATTTCTTGGGCACCACTTGCGTGGGACTCATCTAATTGCTATCTAAGATGGAGTATATAATACCCGCATCCAACAATTTTAATACCTCCTTCTTCACCACCTCTTTTATATTGGGATTAAGCCTCTGTTGCATTTCACGAGAAAGTTTGGTGTCCTCCTCTAAATGTATCAGAGGGATCTATCCTTCACAAATCAACCGCCGACCACCCTATAGCACTCCGATGTGCCACGAGAACACTCATTAATTGGCTCTCCCACTCTGCAGTCAAGTCAGATGCAATGATGACAGGTAAAGTATCCCTAGGCTCTAAAAATGCATACTTGAGTGTGGCCGGGAGTGGCTTTAACTCAAGTGCAGGTGGTGTGACTAAGGATAATATGGTAGGCTCTCTAGACAAAGGAGGAAGGGACTCAAATCGGACTGTCCATAGAGGAAAATTCAATGTAGAAGAAGAATTAAGTAAGGCATTCACCTCCTCAATTGACCCGTTAATATCAAAATTCTCAAACCCAAAATGAGCTAGACAAGCCCCTAGATGGTCCTCTACAAGAATGGAGGGTAAAGCCTCCTCCACAATCCTATCCATAACATCCACAAATAAACACTCATCTCTTTCGTGGGGTTGTTGGAATGCTTGGAAAAAATTGAGTTTCACTTGCATATTTCCAAATGAAACATCCATAACCCCGGTGCGACAATTTATGCATGCATTAGCCGTAGCCAAGAAAGGTCAACCTAAGATTACCGGGATTGGTTTCCTAAAGTTTGCTACCGATTCCATATCTAAAACCACAAAATCAACAGGAAAATAAAACCTATCGACCTTTACTAACACATCCTCAATCATGCCACGTGGCACTTTGAGGGACCGGTCAGCCAACTAGAGTGTAATAGTAGTGGGCTTTAACTCGCTAAGCCCAAATTCTTTGTACACAGAGTACGGCAACAAATTGAAACTAGCCCCTAAATCTAATAAGGTCCTATCAATGAAATGGTCACCTATAATGCATGCAATGGTTAGGGCACCCGGGTCTTTAAGCTGAGGGGTGTGTCATTCAACAAGATGGAGCTTACTTGCTCTGTGAATACGAACTTTTAGGAGACGTGTGTCCTAGATTTACGCTTTTGCATACAAAGGTCCTTCAAAAATTTAGCATAGAAGGGTACTTGCTTAATCACCTCCAACAGGGGAAGGTTGATTTTACCTTGTTTAAAAACCTCTATCATCGCTTCCATGGACATCACCTTCTTATTACAAGGGGACGGTGCATTAAGGCATTAGAGAAAGGGTTCCTTAGGCACATATGGTGCCTTAGGCTCATGTGAAGTGCTAGAGGCTAAGTCATCCCTCTTAGGTGTTTCTCCCTCACCCTTACTTTTATTGGGTGTACCACCATGGTCACCCTTCTTAGCCCTAGTTGCATCAGATGCAACTGGCCGAGGCTCTAGCTCCCTCCCACTTCTCAATGTAATCACCACTTGCACCTGCTCATGGTGCTTTCCATTCCCACCCGACCCCTCTGGCCCATATTGACCCTTAGGGTTGGCCACAATCCGACTTGGTAATTTTCTCTCATATCTTCTATTCATGTTATTAGCAATTTGACCCAATTGGGCCTCTAGCTTGGCAATGGAGTGAGTATGGAAGTAAACTACTGGTGCTAACCCTTTAAGTTCTGAGAGAACTTCTAATACCTAAGTCTCAAAGGTCGAGTTGCCTTGAGGAACAAGCGGGGGTTGTGGTTGCCAGTAAGGTTGTGGGGGTTGATAACGTTGTGGTGGCCAGTAGGAAGATTGGTTGGCAAAATTATTAAAATTCTGCCTTGGTGGTGGAGGATTGTAAGAAGTGCCTTGTGAAAGAGGTCTCCATGAAAAATTAGGGTGATTTCTCCATTCCAGATTATATGTATTAGAATATGGGTCATTACCCGGGTTGGAGAATCCTTGAGCAGCATTCACATGCTCTTGGACTAACACCAAAATTGTGATGCCAAAGGGCACTCACTCAAGTCATGAGCAGGGCTCACACATATAGCACATGCCTTGTGAAATTGAGGCTGATCTTACTGTGTAGGGGCATGTCCCGCAGCTAATAATTGGTCTATTTTTTAGGACAATGCCTCTACCTGTTGGGCTAACTCTAGGTTTTGCCCTACCTCATGAATGCTCCCTCTTTTGGGGCTCCAACTACTGGTTGCTGGACTTGCTGGGCTGGGGAGGAATGGTGAAGGGAATTATCACTTAAGTTCTCAAATAATTTCCATACCTCGGCGTCATTTTTGGATATGAATGTCCCATCACAAGAAGAATTCACCATTTGGCGTTGAGGCTCAGTTAAACCATTGTAAAAGGTCTGCACAAGTTGCCAATCAGGCACTTGGTGGTGGGGACACTGTTGGAGAAAGTCACGAAGTCTCTTCCATGTCTCATGAAATTGCTTGCCATCAATTTGAGCAAAATTGGTGATGGCTCACCTGAGTTGGTTGGTCTTACCAATGGGAAAGTACTTCTCCAAAAAGTTCTGCTGTAATTGGTCCCAAGTTGTGATTGAATTAGCAGGTAAGGAGTTCAGCCAATGTTTGGCTTTGTCTTTTAATGAAAATGGAAACAAACGCAACATTAGGGCCTCATTGGTGAAATTCTAGATCCTCACTGTAGAGCAAATTTCCATAAATTCATGCAGATGTTTGTAAGGGTCATCATGAGCTAGTCCATGGAATGATGGGAGCATTTGGATGGTGCTGGACTTAATCTCATAATGAGCAGTAGTGGTGTCGGGTAACTGAATGCATGATGGTGATGTATATGCAGTGGGTGTGAAGTAATCCTTAAGGGTCTGGTTGGGCCCATTTAGGCCATTCTGGTTTTCCATCTCTATTGGTTCAAAGTATGGATAAGGGTATTCAAGCCTAAGAACACGGGCAGAGGTTCTAAGTTTCCTAAGAGTCCTTTCTAGTTTAAAGGTCCAAACTCCACAATTCAGGGCGACAAGAATGGCGCCCGTGCAAACACTACGCACACACATACGAAGTTCCGACTCTATGCACCAGGTTATGAAAGCAAAATACCAAAGGGAGAAATACTCACAGCGATTTAACGAAAACGCTTTACTCATCTTGCGGGTGCTCGACGTGTGGACGTTATCTTCAATTTCCACTTGAGCTCTCTAGTTATAGCACTTTGGTGCTTTGCTTGCGAGTATTTGCTTCTTCTTTTTTAGCACTTTGGTGTTGCGGTTTGTTTTTTAAAGCTTAATTGCGCTGTGCTTGCACTTCGGTGATAGCTCCACTTGTAAACACTCTAAACACTTAGCAACACAAAAATATAAAATCCTAAACTAAAGATTAAAATAGTAATGTAACTTTGAATTACTCAATTTCGCCAGAAGTCCCCGGCAATGGTGCCAAAATTTGATGAGTCGTTACACACACCAAATATAAACACTAAACTCTACTAAATTCTTTTAGAATAATGACAAGTCCAGGTATTGATCTACAAGGACAAACGAGAAATTAAACTAATTTAATTGCTAGATTCCTAAATTAATTTTGATTAAAAAGATTGATGGGTATTATGACCAAATAAGAATTAAAATGAAATTGAATAATTAAATTGACAATTAAAATTAGGGTTTGAGATATTAATTTTTGGAAAAAACCCTAGCGCAAAGAATTCACCGCTAACCATGAGATTTAACATCGCCATCAATTGCACTCCGGTTTGAAATACCCAATATTTTACAACTACAAGT
>JAPPVO010000208.1:0-15367 GCA_030407325.1 Camellia japonica
CCATTACTATCTGGTTGTAGCCCGAGAAGCCATCCATGAACGAGAGCAATGCATGCCCTGCTGTGAAGTCCACCAACTCATCGATGTGCGGTAAGGGAAAGTCGTCCTTCGGACTAGCTTTGTTCAAATCCCTGAAGTCTACACACACCCGGATCCTGCCATCTCCTCATAATCGAACCAGTTGATTGAAGCATCTGCTGATTCTTGGTCGTTGAAAAATTGGAGGTTGGCGAAATCCTGTTCTACTGTAGTCAGATTATCTGCCCCTTGTTCAGATCTGTCCCCCCGGATCATGCACAGTTCAGTCTTCTCTGGCAACCCCACACTCAGCTTAGGCTGGCCCATTGGTAAGATGTATTTGCTCGGATCATAAGCTCTTCCAGCTAAATCCCCAGATTGTTCCATCCCAGACTCAACAGTTTTGCTCTCCTCGGAAGCCTGCCCCATTCCATTTTCGGTGGTCACCACCTTTGGCTCTGATTGGGTCGTGGAGATGTCCATCATGCACAAGTCAGTGCAATCTGGAAGGATCACCTCCGGCTTGGGTAGGTGAGAGGGAGTGATATAGATACTAGGATCGTAGGATACGACCCCAGTTTGGATAAAATTGACTCTTTTGGGTGGATCTTGGTTGTGTTTGGGGAGTGGGTTGGTTGTGACGTTGGGTCTCTCGGGGGGTAGAATGATATTTTTGTCAATGAGGTCCTGAATCTCATGACGCAGCCGGTAACACTGGTCTGTGTCATGACCATGCTGCTGGTGGTATGTGCAATATTTGGCTGGGTTGTGGGAAGGGGGGAGTGGGTTTGGTAGGGGCCTCGGTTCCAGGGGTTTCAGATGCCCCTTTCTGACTAGAACCCCGAGGACTTTAGACAAAGGCATATATAGTGGGGAGAAGGTTCGTTGGCCTCTGGATTGGTATCTTGAGGCTTGGTTACTGCTCCCAGATGCATCAGAAAAAGGTGTGGCCGCCGCGGGCCTTGGTTGGGGAGGGGGAGTGGTAGTGACCATACCGACCTCTGGAGTCCTTGTATTGGCAGAGCCACTCGGGCCCGCATTGTTATTACGGTTGAATGTTCTTCGGGGCTGCTCCCGATCCTGGTCAATCAACCCTTGCTTCATTGCGTCTTCGATCTGTACCCCCATTTCATGTAAATCTGAAAAGGTGGGGAAAGGGAGTACGATCATCTTCTGCATTAACTTCGGTTGGAGATTGCGCACAATCATCCGAATTTGGTCTTTATCCGTTGGCCTCAAGGTCATCATCGATGCCTTGGCTCTCCACCGAGTGACAAAGTCAGAGAAGGTCTCTTTCTGTTCTTGCCTCGTTGTCTCGAGATCACGTGTTGTAATCTCGATCTGAGTATTATATGAATATTGTGCAACGAAGGCCTCGGCTAGCTCGTCCCAGTTCCTCTTCACATCATCTTCTAATTTTGCGTACCAGATGGCCGCAATCCCTAACAAGGTTCTGCCGAACAAAGAAAGCTTCTGTGATCGGGTTAGTCCCATCGGCCTCAAGATGTCTGAAAATAGCCGGAGGTGGACCATGGGGTCCCCGGATCCATCAAAACGATCGATTTGGGGCATTTTAAATCTGTCCGGCAATGTCACGGCTACGTCAGTATAGCCGTCTTCAATATCTGGGATGGCCTTCACCCCCTGTGATTTCTTGAAGAGCTTTTCCAACTTGCTCAATTTCAGAGCTGTCTGGTCTACCTCGAACTCAAATGGAGAGTCCGGGTGATTAAGTATAAGATTCTTGGACAGTTGCGGCGGAAGCGGGGGCGGAACCAGCCCCGTTGGAAGACTCATGTCCTCTTGAGCGTTCTGGAAGTTTGGCAGAGCGTTCTGTGGATTTGGGAGGGTATTCTGGGTGTTCTGAGTATTTTGAGGATTTGGAGGAGCATTGTGGGGGTTCGGAGGATTCTGACCAGTGGGTGCCTGCTCAGGCAGTGGAGCCCCTGGAGGAGGAGGAACCTGATGCGCCCCTAGTGGAGGAGGGACCTGGTGTGAAGCAGATGCAGCATTCTGCTGTTGTAATCTGGTGATCAGCTCAGATTGCTGGGCCATGACAGCGGCCTGCTGTTTAGAAAATTCCGCCTGGCGGATAGCATCGTCTTGCATTTGTTTCATGCTCTCATTCATCTGGCGCATCATCGCCTCCATGGCCGATGTATTCTGTGGTTCCATCTGAATAACTGGCAAGTGTATCTCTAAAGCGGAATCAGAAATCTCAACCCGACTGTCTGTCACTAAAGTAGGCTGCTGTTCTGGTGATCCGTATTCTGACACACTGTGCCTCCTCGGCCTTCTTCTGGTGACTGGGGGTAACGAGTAGAACACTGGATGTCCTTCAACTAGATCCTCGGATCGGTTGAGTCTGCGACCTCGTGTCCAGAGTGCTTGGGGAGTATCGACTGGTTCGGAAGCAATTGTGCCACAAACTGCCCTAGCAAAAAGATAATAAAGCAAAAAGGAAATAAATGACCAGAAAAACGGGCAGCATAACAGCTTATATTAAATACACACAACACACAGTTGGGCATCCAACACGCAGTTTTGATAAGCTGGAAATACACTGTCCTCAACCACTGATCACTGTTCCTGTATCACTGTCTCCCAAAACTGAATCGGATATCCGCAGACAACTGATTCCCGAATACTGAATGATGCCCGCAGGCCTGATGCCCAAACTCAACTGATACGTGCATTCCCTGTAGAGACGCACTCTAACAAGCACATAGCAGATAAGTGAGAGTCAAAACACCCTTATGTTGGGGGAAGGGTTTCCCTGTCCTATTTTGTCAGGAACTAGGGTTTCACTACGCACGCAGCGGTTTCAAACAACCTATAAACGGGTAAGCAACCTGTCCTAGTTTGGAATGGTCACTATGGATCCGAATATGCACTAGGTCGAATGGTCAAAAAGGGTGCCCCGGTAAAACCGGGGTTTGTGTTCCCATGCTGTCAGAGCCCAGAGCCGATCAGCCTTATGGACATGCCTTGACAAGACAAGCCTCCGGCAAATCGTTCGAGAATGGCATATGGCAAACACAGTGTTCTTAGGCGCACCAATGCAAATGCAATGCAAAGAAACACACAAGTGTAATCAAAAGCAGATATCATGAGTTCGAGTCAAGTTCTCTAAATCCCCAGCAGAGTCGCCAGAAACTGTAGACGTCCCCGAACGCCCCGGGAGGTGTTAAGTCCCGTTCTGTTCATATTGGGGTCACCACAGTTCAAGGACTCAAATGTCACGGTTCTTAATCTTGAACCAAAGAGTCCAAATCCGGCAAATCGTTTTGGAAAACAGATTTTGAAAGAAGTGCCAAACATGGACTGCTTTGCCAGATACAGAGTCGCCACCTAAATTTTTTTAATGGGAAATTTAGGAAACCCTGACTCGGTGCCAAAGGCCACGTGTCCGTCATCACCAAAGTTGCCTCGGCTCGGGAACTTGGGTACGATTGGGGAAGGTCACATCGTGAGCACCCCCGCTCGCCCGGTCAAAGACCGGCCTCTACTAACCATGATATCTGTTTTTGAAAACATTGTGAGTTCTTATTCCGGTTATTAGCCTAGGTTACTATGTGATGCTCGCAGCAAACAAGTATAGACTGAGCCGCCTGAATTGGAACACAACATTTCATGTTTGTTTGTTTGAAAATGGTTTGATGGTGCTACCCGCAGGTAGGCTAAGACGCGGATTTGCCACCCTCAGGTGGGCTTAGAAAAACATGATTTTGCCACTATCTAGTGGGCTTAAAACAAACATTTGATGAATTGCTCCACTTCAAGTAACACAACCTCCACCCACAGGCATTCAAGGCAGTTATATCACATAAGCACATAGCCTCATGGTAAGCATGCTATCATGGCAACACTCACACGCATGCAAGGATGCTAAAGCATAAAACTTACCGAGTACTCCAAGCCAAAAACAAAAGCTGATTAGAAATCGTGCATGATCCTAATTATACAGAAATGCCTAATGCAACGCATGCAATAATGCAACTATAGCAGGCTCGGCTATTCTAAACATGGCATATGAAATGCTACAACTAACATGTACTCAATTTGGAATTGAAATACAAATGCAGTTTGTATGATGCGCCGAGCCCGGTGCGTGCAAAACAGATGAATGATGCAACATGCTGTCATACTGTATGCTAATTGAAATATGCCCTATATCTAACCATCATAAGCGGGTAAATAAAAGGGAGAAAGACGTGGGGTTGGAAGACATACATCACACTCACCCACACTTATTACAGTTTTGCCCTCGCGCAGAGGGTCCGAATAAAATAATACAGTCCGAATAAAGGAATAATACAGTCCGAAATATACAGATTTTCTAATTAATTAACAAATTAAACTAAGAAAGCTTGTAAACTGGCATGCAAGCCAGGGGCTGCCTCGCTTCTGATGAATGATGTATGCTGGACTGTGTTGCGCGGAAATTCACTGGGATGCCCAGTCTAGCCTCTGTTTGCAACATTTCTCGAAACTCGCGCGAAACCCCGAAAAGTTTCTGATTCCTTGTCTTGCTGCAACAGAGAGCAGAAAAAGGGCATAGCAATGTATTTCACGGATATATGCATGCCTCGATCCTCGTGCCACCAATCACGCATATCGATGCATGATGGCCGAGGAATCGGATTGCACAACTCAATATAGGGTGCAATGCAGATGAATGCTACGACAAAAACCTAACTCCATCATGAGTGATCCGGAGTGTTGGTGACTTGGGAATCGAGGCCCGTTCCGTGAAACGGAGTACGAAACGTACCTCGTTTCCCGTGCCCGGGCTAACTCCTATCCCGAACACGATGCAATATGCATGGTATGCATGAAATGCAACTAAGATACAGCCTAGTATGCACAATGCTGATGAAAATGAGATGAAAATGAGATGCCTCGAAAAGCGTGCACACGGGCACGCAAACCGAGACGATGATGTGAAATGGAAAATCGGATAAAATCGAAGTGCCTCGAAATGCATGCACACGGGCACGCAAACCGAGACGATGATGTGAAATGCAAAATCGGATAAAATCGAAGTGCCTCGAAATGCATGCACACGGGCACGCAAACCGAGGCGATGACAAAATGGAATGAAATGGCATACGGAATGCCACGATGGGCTTACACCAACATGGGAGAGCCTCAGCCACTCTCACACGGGAGGCCGTCGGATAAAAACAAAGTGCCTCGAAATGCGCGCACACGGGCGCGCAAACCGAGGCGATGCATTAAAGCATGAAATGTCATGGAAAATGCAAATTGGGCTTACACTAACATGAGAGGGCCTCAGCCACACTCACATAAGATGCCGTCGGATGAAAACGAAGTGCCTCGAAATGCGTACCCATGGGCGCGCAAACCGAGGCACGGCCCGAGGGCATGAAATGACACGGGAAATGATATGCAAGCATGCAAACCAAATTTCAGCACCTAAATGAAGGGGAAAACAGCCCCGAAATGATACGGAATTTACAACCAATGCATGAAATCATCCCGAAATGTGATTTAAGCACCCGAAATGGCCTACGGCTATGCTAAACATGCAAAATTGATACATGAAAGCAAAAACAGTAGCAAGGCATCCCAAATATGCATTTTTTCAGTATAAAGCAAGGCTAGACAATGATCACAAGCATGGCAAATTTAGTATGCAAAAACGGGGAAAAAGAGGGGAATTACAAAGCAAGTAGTATATACAATGCTCAAACCAGAAAAATCAGTTCTACAAAATTAAAGAGGAGCCAAAAATATGCATATTTACAGTGAATGACAACCCCAAAATCAGTATGTAGATATGCTCAAAATAGCATGCAAAAATGAGCCAATAAGGGGCTACAACATGAGGTACCATAAGAAATGATCAAACAACTTTGAACCCTTAACAAAACATGAAGAATGAGTCATTTTAAGACACTTTATAAGCCTGATGAAGGCTCAAATCAGTAGCTAAGCAAGCCTAACAAAGCATGCAATTTTACGGAAAATATGGAGGATATAACATGAGGTACCAAAACCAGTCACCAAATGGCATAAGGACCTTAACAAAACATTAAGAATAGGTCATTTCAAGACACTCTCTAAGCCTGATTAAGGCTCAAATCAGTGTCCAAATAAGCTCAAAAAGGCATTCAAGATGGGGCCAAAGAGGGGTATAAAGAGAGGTACAACATGGAGGCGTCAAACAAATTTGATCCCTTCTACAATGTTGTATAGGGACCTAAAATAAACTCAACCTCAGTTAATGGCAAGCTCCAAAAATAAATGCATATAGGCTAAAAGTAGCATGCAAGTTTACGGTAAAATGGAGGAATTTCAAAGGAAGTGCATGCTAGAGCCACCAAACATGGTTGAGCCTTCTTCAATATTGAATAGGGGCTCAAAATAATCCCACTCAAAGTTAATTTCATGCTCGAAAACAGATCACACATAATCCAAACAAAGCATGCAATTTAATGGCATAAAGAGTGATATTGAAGCAAGTGTATGAAGGAGACACCAAACAGGGTTGAGCCCTTCTACAAAGTTGTAGAGGGGATCAAAATGAGAACAAAACCAGAAGGGGTCAGAGCCCAAATCAGAGAGCAAGTAGGATAGAAATTTGAAGCAAAGAAAAGCAAGAAAAAGGGAATTGGTGACTTACCCTTGAAGACAAGTCTTTCTTTGCTTCTTGGCTTGACTTTGTTGTTTCTTAACCTCTGAAAATCACTCCCTTGCTGCTGAAATGAAGGTGGTGATGGTGGTGCTTAAGGTTGATGAAGAGAGGGACTTGAGACTTGAAGGTTTTTTGGAGCTTTTAGCTATGGAGATGGAGGTTTTGGAAGATGATGTCTTGAGAGCAAATGTTCTAACCTCAACAAAGGAGGAGGCAAGCCCTTCAAATAGGGAAGAAAAGGTGTAAAAGGGGAGGGAATTGCATCCAAGCATTCCCTCCCAAAATATCCCCCGGGTGCCCAGGGATATTTTGAAAAATATCCGGACAGCTGGAAAGGGCTGGAAAGCAGAAAGCTGGCCGGCCAGGTAGGTTTTTGGGAGGTGGCCGGCCGGCCACCCCACCTGGTCGGCCAGCCACTCACCCTGGCCGGCCGGCCATGGCCAAAAATGGAACAAAAAAAATGCTGGCCGACCACCATGTTTTAGGGTCCTCCCAGGTGTGTAGAATAAGGTTCCAAGGTCGGAATCTGGCAACTCTGAAGCAGGAGCCACAACATAGGACTTGAAGGAGAGGCTCAAAAATGAAAACAACAATTTCTGGCCGACCACCAACTTTTAGGGTCCTCCCAGATGTGTAGAACAAGGTTCCAAGGTCGGAAATTGGCAACACTGAAGCAGGAGCCACAACATAGAGCTTGAAGGAGGGGCTCAAAAATGAAACTTTGAATTGCTGGCCGACCATGCTCTTTTAGGGTCCTCCCATGTCCCCTGATCACAGATATGTAGCTTTGGTTGGAAGAAAATGGGCCCAGGGTATTCAACATTAGCCCGGAAGTGAGCAAAACGGGCGCCGGAGGAGCGAAACTGGTTATCTGGGATAATTGCTGGCCTTCCACCCTCCAGTGATCTTCCTGGTGTTGAAACAGAGGTACCTGCCAAAATTGAACAAAAACTAATGAGAAATGAACGCTCGGGGCCCAAACCGCGCAGTTCGGGGTCCCGAAAATGGGCTGCAGGCACCGGAAGTGGTGTTCAGCAGCGAAGTGGGCATCAGGGGCCCCAGTGTTCCTCGGAATGATAAAACAGAGGTACCTGCCAAGAACTGGAGAAAACCGATGCGAAATGAACGCTCGGGGGCCAAACCGCGAGGTTCGGGGCCCGAAAACCGGCTATAAGCACCGAAAGTGGCATACGGCCACGAAGTGGGCATCAGGGGCCCCAGGGTACTTCGTAATGATAAAACAGAGGCACTTGCCAAAAACCGGAGAAATCGGAGATGATTGGGCGGTCCCGAACCGAGGCACACGGCCTGACGGCTCCGAAAACCGGGAACCGGGCTCCGAAATGGGCAAAATGGCCTACGGCCACGAAAAGTAGCGCACGGCCACCGAGAGATAGTCTACAGGACTACTCTCTTCCCTCGGGAAAGAAAACAGAGAAAACCGAGTCTGGTTCGCAAACCGAGACAAGGCACAGAAGAGGATTCGGAAGTCCGGAGGCAGGGCGCACAGCCGCGACTCTGAAACTTCTGAACGAGCACGATATGCAACATCACCGAGCGCTCAATCGGTGATGTCTGAGTCTTAAGGTCGGTCAAAAATGGGGTGTCTACAGTGACCATACCAACATCAGAGGTCCTCGCAGTTGCGTTGCTACTCATAGCCGTATTTGAACTCCAGATGTGCCGGTAAAGGGTGTGGCTGTTTTTGGTGTGGTGGTGACCATACCAACATCAGAGGTCCTCACAGCTGCATTGCTAGTCGTAGCCGTATTTGAACTGCGTGTAAAAGCCCTCTTGGACTGCTCATTTTCCTGGTCAATCAAACCCTGTTTCATCGCTGTAGACGCGCCGAACGTCTCGGGAGGGAATCTTGTTTTGTTCATGGGCTCACTACAGTTCGGACTCAATGTCACTGTAATAGCCCGACCCTCGTACATGACTTTGGTATCTTTTCAGCCCTCTATTCTGTGTTTGTGAATGTGTATTATCGAAATCTATGTGAAATTTCTTTGAATTAAGCGGAACTTAGAGGAAATGATCTGTTGAGTAAGAACATTATCTGTTACACTGGAATTATTTAAATTTGAAATTGGATGCCTTAGAGACTTAATTTTCAGAAATTAATTTGATATTTGAAATCTGCATGATTTTTAAGCTCTAACGGGGCATTCTGTGAAAATTCAATTTAGGATGCTTAAACGATTGAATTTCGTCTTATTATAAACATAAATATCTAAGTCTCATATATATCTATCAAGATCTTTTGGATATGTTGACTTAAAACCATCTCTTGGATGTAAAGAAACACAAAGGGGGGAGAGAAACGTGGGTGAGAGAGAGAGAAGTCATCAAGGGGGAATTTGGGAAGAACTTGTGAAGAATTGTTGGATTGGACTTAAGGTATGGACATTTCTTGATCTAGTCTCACTCCCTCTTAATCTTGGTTGGAATTCTCCCTTGTTTGGAAAGTTAGGGTAGATGTTGAACATCTTATGTGATAATTTGTGTTTTAGGATCAAATACCTTAATTCCTTGCTATTTCATGAAAATATTCCACCATGAGTTTGAATTAGAAGCTTGAGTAGCTCTATGTGTGTGTATGTAATGTATGAAGTGAGTTATGAGTGAGTTATGGAACTTAAGTGATGATTGACCTCAATTTGGTGATAAATATAGAATAATTGTGTGTCTAAATGATTTTGAAACTATGGTAATCCTTGATTATGCTTGGAATTGAGAGATTGAAGTTTGAATGTCAAGGTGGAACTCAAAGGAGGAAAACAGGGTTTCAGGATTCGTTTGGTCCGCTCGAGCGGAGGATAGGCCGCTCGAGCGGTAAAATCACTCTCTCAGCAAGTTTTGCAAAATTACACTGTCCGCTCGAGCGGAGGAATTCCCTCTCGAGCGCAAAAATCACTCTCTCAGCATTTTTGGCGGAATTATACTGTCCGCTCGAGCGGCCAAGGTGGCGCTCGAGCGGAGGACTGATTCTCAGAAAACCTCTGTGTTGCTCTATTTTACGTACTATTTCCTCTGGTCTTTTCGAATATTTGTTTTGATGACTCTGAGATGATTATAATTCGTATGAGTAAAGAGGAAACTAATAATTAATGATGATTGTGTGCAGGGCACACTTCTGAAGACACTAGCACGCCAACACATCGCTGTGAGTAATAGTGCAAAGAACATGTATTCAATTATTGTTAAAATATCATTTAAGTTCTATTTCTGTCTGTTTTCTGTATTTTCCTACCTTGTCTGTGCTTGAATAACATGTGATGTGAATAGGTAAATGTGGAAAGAATTGTGAACGCATTCCGAGTAACATTCTGGGCCGAGAGCCAACTTGTGAGATTGAGTAACATTCTGAGTAACATTCTGGGCCGAAAGCCAACTTGTGATATTGAGTAACATTCTGAGTAACATTCTGGGCCGAGAGCCAATTTGTGATAATGAGTAACATTCTGGGTACCATTCTGGGCCGAGGGCCATTTGTGACATTCCGTAACAATTTGTGTAACATTCTGCGTCATGGGACATTCTGTAGCATTGAATTACGTTACATACACTTGAATAAGAGTTATGATTTCAATTCATTGGTACTATTATTCACTGAGCTTCGCTCACCCCTCATATTGTCTGTTTCTGTAGGTCAACCCGGGAAGCAGTCTTAGCCCTGAAGCTCGTTCCATTTGTCAACCCTTATAGTCAGGCACATAAGAAGACTTGTCCTATTTTTGTATACTTTCGTCAAGTTTGGCTTGTAATCTAACCACCTGTTTTGAGTTATCTGTACTTACTATTTTTGGTTGTACGCCCTAGAACAAGGGTTACATGTATATACGTAACCAGTACATAATTGGTCAGTGCTGTGTGTGATACTCTGCTTTGATGTGTATGATCCTGGCATGTTATAGTAGCTCAATGGAAGTTTGGTTTTGCTCATTTGTACATTATGCTTCCGTTCAGGCCCCTATGCATATTATTATATTAGGTTTATCATATGGGTCATGTCCGAACTTTTAGGGGCAGGTTCGGGCTGTGACAGTCACGGTTCTGAATCTAATCTCACAAAGTGCAATGCAAGATCGATAAATCACCAAAGAGTCCAAATCAGGCAAATCGTTTTGAAAACTGATTTTTAGAAAGAAGTGTCAAACATGGACTGCTTTGCCAGATACAGAGTCGCCACCTAAATATTTTGTTTTGTGGGAATTTAGGAAACCCTGACTCGTGCCTAAGGCCACATGTCTGTCATCACCAAAGTTGCCTCGGCTCGGGAACTTGGGTACGATTAGGGAAGGTCATTTCATGAGCACCCCCGCTTGCCCGATCAAAGATCGGCCACTACTAAACATGATATCTTGTTTTTGAAAACACATGTGCTCTTATTTCGGTTATTAACCTAGAATTACTATGTGATGCGCACAGCATACAAGTATAAACTGGATCGTCTAAGTTGGAATAGAACATCTCATGTTTGTTTTTTAAAATGGTTTGTTACTCGCAAGTAGGCTAAAATGCGGATTTTGCCACCCTCAAGTGGGCTTAGAAAACATGGTGATTTGCCACTCTCAAGTGGGCTTAAAACTCGCAATCGATGAATTGTTCCAATTTAAATAATCCAACCTTCACCCACAGGCATTCAGGCAAGTATATCACATAAGCAGTTAGCTTCATGGCAAGCATGCTATCATGGCAGTCACTCACACACATGCAAGGATGCTAAAGCATAAACACTCACCGAGTACTCCGAGCCAAAACAGAAACTAGTTAGTAATCAATGCATGTTCCTAGTTCATGATAAGATGGCTAATGCAACACATGCAAAATACAACTAATATAGGCTCGGCTATTCTAAGATGGCATATGAGATGCTACAGATAACATGTATTCAACTCGGAATTGAAATACAATGCAGTTAGCATGATGCGCGAGCTCGATGCATGCAATACAGATGAATGAATACAAGCATGCGAACATATAGATGCTAATTGAAACATGCCCTAAAACTAACCATCATAAGCTGGTAAATAAAAGGGAGAAAGACGTGGGGTTGGAAGACATGCATCACACACACGCACACTTATTACAACAGTTGGCCCTCTCGCGGAGGGTCCGAATAAATAATACACAACGAAATGAATAACTAACTACAGCTAATTATTACATAACGCTGACTAATTAACAAATTTAACTAAGTAAGTAATAAAACTATCATGCAAGCTACATGAAATGGACTGCCTCAGCTCTTCCTTGGATGGCAATGAATGCATGCATGCTTGAATCGCTTTGTCAGGAAATCCATCGCGATGCTCCGACTTGCCTTTGTTTGCAATTGACCTCAGAACACTACACAAGGCTCCAGAAGGCTGAAACTCCACCCTGGGAAGCTGTGGAAAGGCTGCCGACCAGCTATTGGCCTTGGAGACCACCTGCTGACCACCATTTGTTGGAGAAACCAAAAGGGGTGGTCGGCCTGCCAGAAAAGCTGGTCTGCCGACCGGTTTCTGCCTCTGGTTTCTGGTTTTCTGCAACACAAAACAAGGGAGAGGCATGGCAAGGTATTTTCAACAAATGTGTGCACGACCACTCTCCCCATCATTGTACAAGCTCGAGGGAGTGTAGGTCTCGATCCTCGGGCCACCAATCATGCATCTCGATGCATGATGGCCGAGGAACCGAATTGCACAACTTGATATGGAATGAATGCACATATGAACACGTAAATGCCTAAACTCCATCATGTGTAGTCAAGAGGGTCGGCGACCGGGAATCGAGGCACGTTTCATCACTTGGAGTATGAAACGTCCCTCGTTTCCCGTGTTTGGACTAACTCCTACTCCAAACACAATGCAACAAATATGGCATGCGCAATGCGACTCTAGCATGCAATCCTAATGCAATGCAACTTGGTCATGCAAATACATACATAATGAAATGAACAAGGCATGCGCAATGCAATGATCAATCTCGCGACAACATGGCATTCTCAATGCTATGAACTACGATGGCATACTCGATGCAAGATGGACTTAAACCAAAATGGATGGGCCTCGGCCACACCCAAATCTAAGGCACAAAGTGCAACTCCACCAAACATGTACAAATGCAAGGGACCAAACCTAAGGCACAAAGTGCAACTCCACCAAAGCATGGTAAGCATGAAATATGGCATACAGTCACATATTTTCCAGCTCTGAAATGACATGCAAGATGGTCCCGAATCATGCAAACACCTCACACAATGTATGCTAGATGGCCCAAATACCGAAACTAGTGAAGTAGATTACACTATAGGCATGTAAAGCCATACTCAAATGGCCAAACCAGCCCCAAACAGTCCCTATGCAGGCCAAAATAGTATCAAATATGGACTAAAATGATGGCTCGCAAGCATGGAAATGAAGCTCATGCAATGGTCGAAAAATGAGGTATTCATGCATAACTCTCAAACACATTCAAAGAGTGGAAAACATGGGAATATGGCATACATATAAGCTCTAAAATATGATTCACAATGATGCCAAAACATGGAAACACCTCAAAATATGCATGCAATAGGCTTCAAAACTCAAAGATAGGCAAGGGTGTTGAACTAAACCATGCATAGCAAACATCATTCGACCATGAGGCCCAAAAACAGAGCTAAGGCAGTCCAAAACATGCACAAAATCAGTTTAAGGCATGGCCAAAAAGTGCTAGAATCAAAGGCCAAAATAGCATGTAATGTAAGCTAGTAAAGAGGATTTGCACTACAAGCATGTGAGGCATTCAAGAGGCCACCAAACCAGAAAAATTCAGAGACATGACATGCCAAATAAAGCCCAAAAACCCACTGAAACATGATCAATGCATGCAAGAATGACATGCTCCTTTGATAGGCTATAAGAGGGGTTATTCTACACATGCAAGGGACACACCCAAGGAGACAAAACCAACTCTGGAAAGAGCCTAGGAAGGCCCTAAAAGTCACTGAAAAGGGCCTGAAACAAGGCTTGGAGGTGTGCAAATGAAGGCTCCTTTGTAAGGCCAAATATGCTAGTAAATAAGACAACAAAAGAGAGGGTCACCCCTCTCTGATTTAGGCCCTCAAAATAGCATTCTAAATACTGAAAATCCATTGGATTTCAGTGGCCAAAAGGCCAAGAAAAGATTAAATCGAAGGCCTTAGGGCATGGCTCAAAACAAGGCAAAATGAAGCATGCAAGGGGGTAGATGACCCCCAACAACAAAATGACCTTAAACAAACATCAAAAGGACCTCAAAAAAATACTTTTTTCAGTTGACAACAAAGCTCAAATATGCATGCAAATAAGGCTAAGAGATGGATCAAAATAAGGCTTAAAAGAGGGAAATAGTGTGTTACCCTTGAAGCTCAGCAAGACAGCCAACTCTGGACCAAAAACTCAACCTCTTAACCTCTGAAAATGGTTTCCAAGAAGCTCCAAGCAATGGTGGAAGGGTTAGGCTATGAGGTGGTGTGCAAAGGTGCAAGAACAAGACCTTTTTGAACCCAAAATATAGAGATATAGAGAGATATGTATGCTATGCCTTAACCAAAATCTGAACCATGGCAAAGGAGGGGGAGGCCTTCCTTTATAGCCAAAAGAGACAAAAGCTTCTCAAAGAAGCTAAAAAACAAGGGCAAAGATCCTCCATAGTGTATGGAGGATGCAGTCTGTGCCTCCCAGCTGGCACAGCTGGCAATAACTCACAGAGACAAAACTGGAGGGAGTAGGCCGACCAGTTCGGGTGGTCGGCCAGCCAAGTCAAAAGGGTCAAACCAAAGAAAGGTGGTCGGCAGCCCCATTTGGTGGTCTCCACATGAAGTGCTAGCAAGTGGTATGGTGGGAGACCAGTAAATGTGGCTCAAAGACCAGGGAGACCAGCTTCCTGACAAGAAAACCGGCTGGCAGGGAAAAAGGTGGTCTCCAAGAGAAAAGGTGGTCTCCCACCTTTGTACCACCTCCCAAACAAAGAAAACAAGGTGCATACCAAAAATGAACCAAGACGGATGCAAAACGAGGGTTCGGAGGGGCAAAACGCACGGCCGGGTGCCACGAAAATAGGCTGTTAAGCATCGAAAGTGGCGTGCGACCACAAAGGTGGTCTCTCGGGCCACAGTGTCCCTCTAGAGAGAGGAAACAAGGTGTGTGCCAAAACCCGGAGCAAACGGAGAAAGTTATGCGGTCCCGAACCGAGGCGCACGGCCAACGGCTCCGAAAACCAGAAACTAGTCTCCAAACGGGAACAGTGGTCTACGACCACGAAAAGTAGCCTACGGCCACTGAGAGATGGTCTACGAGACCTCTCCCTCCCTTCGGGAAGAGAAAGTAAGACCTAGTCCGCAAACTGAGGCAAAGCATAAAAGGGTCCCGAGGTCCGGGGGGAAGGACCTCAGCCGAAACTCCGAAACCTCAGAACGAGCACAACATGCGTAATCACCGAGCGCTCAATCAATGACGTCTGAGTCTTAAAGTCGGTCAAAAATGGGGTGTCTACAATCGCTTCCTCTATCTGTACCCCTATCTCATGAAGATTAGCAAACGTAGGTAGGGGTAGGGCTGGGCATAGGGTCATCCGACCCGCCCAAACCGCCCTACCCGATCCGAACTGCGCATGTATGGGCGGTTTCGCAAACACATTAGGGTAAGGTGCGGTTTGGATTTTATATAATTTTCAGGT
>JAPPVO010000209.1:0-11443 GCA_030407325.1 Camellia japonica
ACGACTTTCCCTTACCGCATATTAATGAGTTGGTGGATTTCACAGCGGGGCATGCTTTGCTTTCGTTTATGGATGGCTTCTCAGGCTACAATCAGATAGTGATGGCACCTGAAGACCGGGAAAAGACTGCCTTCACCACCCCGTGGGGGACCTACTGCTACAGAGTGATGCCATTTGGACTGAAGAACGCTGGAGCTACATATCAACGGGCCGCGACCACAATATTGCATGATATGATCCACAAAGAGGTTGAGGTGTACGTGGATGACATGATTGTCCAGTCCAAAGAAAGAGAGGGCCACTACACCGCCTTGCAAAAGTTCTTCCAAAGGATCAGAGAATTCCGGTTGCGGTCGAATCCTTAGAAGTGTATGTTCGGTGTTACAGCAGGAAAAATGCTAGGGTTTCTGATTACACAGAGAGGTATCGAAGTCGACCCTTCCAAAATCAAGGCCATCTTAGAAATGCCACCACCAATGACTGAAAAGGAGGTGCGAGGCTTTCTGGGTAAAGTGCAATTCATAAGAAGGTTTATCTCAAAACTAACCTTGACTTGTGAACCACTTTTTGGTCACCTGAAGAAAGGGAAGAAATTCCAATGGGACGGCCGATGCCAAGCTGCTTCTGAACAGATCAAGGAATATTTACAGAACCCACCCGTGTTGTCACCGCCAGAACCGGGGAGACCGTTGATATTGTACCTTTTAGTAACTGAGACTACAATGGGCTGTATGCTCGCGCAAGAATCAGAGGACAAGGTGGAGAAAGCCATCTACTATCTGAGCAAGAAGATGCTAGAGTATGAGACTCGCTACACACCATTGGAAAAGGCTTGCTTAGCCTTGGTATGGGCTACCAGGAAGCTGCGGCACTACCTGTTAGCTCATTCTGTAATGTTGGTTTCACGACTGGATCCCATCAAATATCTTTTCGAGAAACCGGCACTTACGGGTAGGCTAGCTTGTTGGTTGCTGTTGCTTTCCGAATTTGATCTGAAATATGTAACACGCAAGTCAGTCAAGGGAAGAGCAGTAGCAGAATTCTTAGCCGATCATCCAGTGGAAGGGGGTGAAGCAGTTGAGTACTTATTCCCAGATGAGACCATTTTGCACATCGAAGATGAAACTTGGATGATGTACTTTGACGGAGCGTCAAACCAGTATGGATATGGGATAGGAGTGTTGCTGATAGCACCCGACAATTCCCGTATCCCTCTAGCATTCAAACTCCGGTTCAAAGTCTCGAACAATGAAGTAGAATACGAGGCATGCATTGCCGGTCTAGAAGCAGCCCTCGAACTAGGGGCAAAACGGTCGGACGTCATTGGGGACTCGAACCTTGTTGTATCTCAAGCAAAAGGAGATTGGAAAGTCAAAGAAGAAAAGATGATCATGTATCACCAGACCTTGGATTTGTTAATTCCTCGGTTTGAGAAGCTGAACTTCACTCATTTATTAAGAGAGAACAACAGGTTCAAAGATTCACTAGCAACTCTATCTTCCATGATAGACATCCCGTTTGGAGTCCGGATGCGTCCAGTTATTATCGACCAAAAATTTGTGCCGGCTTACGAGTCGATTGCTGCTATAGATGAGGCTCAAGATGAGAACCCCTGGTATTACGATATTTGGAATTTCTTGGAGAAGGAAGCATATCCACTAGGGGCAAATGCCAAGGATAAAAGGGCAATCAGAAGAATGGCCGTTCAGTTTATCATCTACGGGGGTAAACTGTATAAGAGAGGTCATCTGGGAATGCATAAGCTGTGTGTAGAAGCCGAAGAATCGAAGCGCCTAATGGAGGCCATCCATGGAGGAGAATGTGGTGCGCATATGAACGGGGTAATGTTGGCTCGGAAGATCCTCAGACAGGGTTACTATTGGTCCACCATGGAGGAGGATTGTATCGGCTTTGTTCGGCGATGTCACAAATGTCAGATCCATGCAAACCGCATGAACATCCCGCCGTCGAAACTATACAACATGACTTCGCCATGGCCATTTTCAGTTTGGGGAATCGATGTGATCGGGGCTGTCACTCCGAAGGGGTCAAATGGGCATGAGTTCATCTTGGTTGCGATACATTATTTTACAAAGTGGGTCGAGGCCCAATCTTATGCGGTGTTGAAGGCTTCACACGTCGCAAAGTTCATTAGAAACAACATCATCTGTCGTTATGGAGTCCCAAATGAGATCATTTCAGATAACAGTTCCCACTTCAAGAAGGAAGTGATTGACTTGTTGGAGAAATACAATGTGGCTTTTCATAAGTCATCCACATACCGGCCGCAAACCAATGGAGCGGTTGAGGCCGCCAACAAGAACATCAAACACATACTGCAGAAGATGGTGGAAACCTCCAGGACTGGCCAGATAAGTTGTCGTTTGCTCTGTGGGGCTACCGGACTTCGATCAGAACTTCTACTGGAGCGACTCCGTATTCATTGGTTTCTGGGATGGAGGCCGTTCTACCTATTGAAATTGAGGTTCCGTCTTTGCGAGTGTTGGCTGAGTGTCAGATAGCCGAAGCAGATTGGCAGCAGAGTAGATTTGAAGAACTCATGCTCTTCGACGAGCGTAGGCTGAAAGCACTGTACCATGTCAGGGTTATCAGCGCAGAATTGCCAGGGCTTTCAACAAGAAAGTTAAGTCTAGGAATTTAAAGGAAGGAGATTTGGTGCTCAAGGATAACCGAGCTCCCATCCACGACCCAAGGGGCAAGTTCAGACCGAATTGGACTGGTCCCTACATTATCAAGTCTATTTGGTCAGGTGGAGCTGTCGTTTTGATGGACCTAGATGGCCTAGAGTTCTCACAATCGATCAATATGGACAAGTTGAAGAAATATTATCCCTGAGAGGCTCGCTAGGCTGAAAACCCGAAAGGGCGACCTAGGCAAAAGTTAGAGCATGAAAAATTTGAAATTATAAAAACTGAGCTCGCAAGGTTGAAAACCCGCAAAGGGCGGCCTTGGCAAAAGTTAGAGCGTAAAAGGAGAGTGAAAATACTCGAGTGAACCCAAGCCTGAACTACGTAAGGCTTGATTCCCATCTTTAGGATACGTAGGCAACTTCATCCTGAAGTCCAGCCATAAATTTTTCCCCAATCAAGTTTGTCCATTTGATCATCTCGGTCATCTTTGTCTATTCAGCATTCAAGAGTTCGGTTGTGATCTCCGGTGCTGTGCTTTTCAGACTAGGGGCAACTTTCCGTTGCCGTGCAGTGCTGCGGTGCTACTCAAACTAGGGGCAACTTTCCGTTGCCGTGCAGTGCTGCGGTGCTACTCAAACTAGGGGCAACTTTCCAGTTACGGGAATTCGATGTTGTGCATCTCAGTGACAGGTCTCAGGCGTGTCCAGTTCTGATCCATATCGAAAATAGTTTTGAAAAGTTTCGATAAAAGTTGACTTTGTTCAAATTATTCTTTTTACAACTAAGACCATTTTTGGACCAAAGCGGAAAATTTTCAGTACCCACAACCTTCAATTTCATTGATTTCAATACAGAGTTCTCCTGCTCTTGCATACAAATTGAAGTTGCTTTTTTATTACATTCATAAAGAAAACTTGAAAGTACTAATAAAGCAATAAATCCGGGGCATAGTTAAGTCAAGTGTTCCTGTGCCCCCTCCCAGAGCTGGTCGAAGCCTCTGATGCCAAACTAGGCCCAATCTGTGCCTCCTCATTAAGCCAATCTATGCACTCATCAGACAAAGTGCAACTGAAAGTGGGAGCGGGGGCCAGGAGCTCTCTAGTCCTCCATGCTGTTGTATACCGGGCAAGTTGTGCGCCTCGGATCGGGAATGTAGCCGGGTGGGTACTCTATCTCCTTTGGTGGACAAGTCTGATCATGACCAAACTGGCGCTGGAATCGGAATGGGAAGCAGAACACACAGTGAGTCAAGCCAATCAACTGAATCCCAAGTTGGCGGGTCATACTATAGCCCATTGCCGGTAGATTGAGCCAAGGACACCGCCAAGCAATGCGGTCTGCGAACAAGCTGCACATCCAGTCAAACCACCAACCCTCATCAAGGGCATCCACTAGGCATTGCCTGAAGAAGTAACCGTGAGCTGAGTAAGCTGGGCAGGAGTCCACAACCTGCAACTTATCTATCAACCACACCTGGGAATGGATGAAAAATGAGAGAATAAAGAATAGAGAGATGTACGATGAGAGAAAAGTGA
The DNA here is from genome assembly GCA_030407325.1 of Camellia japonica. NCBI lineage: Eukaryota > Viridiplantae > Streptophyta > Magnoliopsida > Ericales > Theaceae > Camellia > Camellia japonica. Next base: position 4,187 of record JAPPVO010000209.1, read on the forward strand.
GAAAAGGGTTTTGTGAAAAAAAAAACGAGCCTGAGGGCCGAGTGATGTGAGCAATACATATGTGAGATTGGGTGGGAGATATTACCTGCAGCAGTAGTGGACTTCCAGCAAATTTGGTCGTTTCGCGGCGATGGAAAGCATCCAAGCCCATCAACGTCTCAGCCAGAGTCATGGCGATGCAACTCTTACCCTCCTTCAAACCTTGGGCAACCTCGATCAACCGGACACTAGATCCTCCGAAACCTGAGGCAAGTAAGAAATGAGATAGCGTGCACAAACAAAGTGCGTGTTGCCGAAAACCTTGCCAATGATGGTCATCGCGGTCATCGGCACCAGAAAAACAGCAAATCAAACTCGGAATATCCAGCATTCCGTCATAAATCAAAGATCGAGTGTCGGGTATTGAGAGCCCACACATCCGTCCTAAGGCTTGGGCATAGCCAAAACAAAGTTGGAGCAAAATCTCTTCGTTACGCTCGGACTCCATTAAAACTTGGAAATCTTCGAAGGTAGGACATACCTCTTGCCCGCCAAAGCTAAAAACAAGTGTCACCGGATTCCAAAACCTTGCCGCAACATTGAGAAACAGAAGGTGCAGCGGAGTACGACTCAGAGTGAATAGTGCGTTTATGCCGAACCCCCGGAAATTCAGCTTTTTCGAGCCGTCCAAGTTGGCAATCCAAGCTGAGAGATTCTGGGCAAGAAACTCTTCCATTTGGAGCAAATCAGTGTTGAACTGGGAAAAACTACGAAGCTGAGGCCTTTTGTAGAAGATAAGGTTGAGTGGAGGACAGATGTCAGCATTCTGCTGGTTCTTGCAATTCATGGCCGGCCGGCCAAATATAGTGCCGACCGACCACCACTTTTGGCCAATGAACATTTCTCATGGCCGATGGCCTTTCCTTATGGCCGGTGGCTTTCCCCCCTGTTCCATGAGCTTTTTATGAGTTGAACATGCTGAGGGATACCGATGCCCTCTGGTGATCGATTCTCGCGGGGTCACACCCTTTTGCTTATCGAGTTGTTGTACATTTGCTTATCGAGTTGTATTTCACTCTCTTTAAGTCTTTGATTTGCTTATCGAGTTGTACTCGCACTTGGTTGACTTATCGAGTTTCTTTGTTTTGCTTATCGAGTTGTAAGTCGGTTCACTACCTGATTATTACGATGCGAGTGCTCAATTTTCAAACAAAGTTCAATTTCATTCACATTGTTATGTGATACCACGCGATGCGATACATAGAAAGTACAAATGTAACACCGTTTTCAAAATAGCTATTTCATTTCCATCATGTGTTTTGCGAAAAATACACAGTTTTGAAAAAAAATAAAAAAATAATAACCTGCCTGAGACAGTGCGATGTGCTTAAACTACCAGTAAAAAGAAAAGTAAAGCAAAAGGAGAGCGGCGCAGCAGAATATCGGGATTGATACCAGTAGCCCTCCCCCCCTTTTGCAGGCGATGCACCCCTCGCGCCCTTGTTCGGGTCAACTATATGGTTTGGCACCTTCATTACTCAAGACAGTGCAAGGAAGTGCACTTTTTCGGAACATTAGTAGGCCTTCAAGTTGACCTCAGGCCGTGTCATTTTTGAGCGATGCTCCGTACGTGCGAGGAACACCCCTTCCCATATCCTTTTTGTATCTCGTGAACTCCACAAATCGCTTCAATTATACTGTATTGCAGTGCTTTGCATTTCAACATCATGAATAACTTGTCTTTACTATGCTTCAAGTTTCTATACACATTGCATGCATACGTGCATTGCTTTACTTATATGTGTTCAAGTTTCTATACATATTGCATGCATACGTGCATTGCTTTACTTATATGTGTTCAAGTTCCTATACACATTGCACGTTGTCGCGTATGCTTTACTTATATGTGTTCAAGTTTCTATACACATTGAATGCATACGTGCATTGCTTTACTTATATGTGTTCAAGTTCCTATACACATTGCATGTGTTGTCGTGCCATGCTTTACTTATATGTGTTCAAGTTCCTATACACATTGCATGCGTTGTCGCGTCATGCTTTACTTATATGTGTTCAAGTTCCCATACACATTGCATGCATTGTCGCGTTATGCTTTACTTATATGTGTTCAAGTTCCTATACACATTGCATGCGTTGTCGCGTTATACTTTACTTATATGTGTTCAAGTTCCTATACACATTGCATGCGTTGTCGCGTTATGCTTTACTTATATGTGTTCAAATTTCTATACACATTGCATGCGTTGTCACGTTATGCTTTACTTATATGTGTTGAAGTTGTTGCGTTATGCTTTACTTATATGTGTTCAAGTTCCTATGCACATTGCATGCGTCGTCGCGTTATGCTTTACTTATATGTGTTCAAGTTCCTATACATACTGCATGCGTTGTCGCGTCATGCTTTACTTATATGTGTTCAAGTTTCTATACCATTGCATATGTTGTCGCGTTATGCTTTACTTACATGTGTTCAAGTTCATTTTATACACATTGTGTACGTTGTCGCGTTATGCTTTACTTACGTGTGTTCAAGTTCATTTTATACACATTGTGTACGTTGTCGCGTATACTTTACTTACACGTGTCTACATCTTCACACATTGCGCACGTTGTCCCGTGTTCTTTACTTACATATGTTTGCGCCTTCATAGCATTGTTATGTTTGTTTCAAATCGCATTGTTATGCATTCTAATTGGTTTGCGTCGTCACGCACTTTCAATTGCATTGATATGCGTGTTGCTAACAATATTGTACCTGTTAAGTTTTCTTTCTTTTTCAGGCGCGATATTGTATGTACGGTTCATTTGAAGCTGGCACGACCAGACGAACTGCACAGGTATTGTATTCTCCGCGTGAAACGTAGCGAGAATTACATGATTCTCTTACACTCTCTGCTTGTATGTAGTTAGTTTGGTGTGTGCTAGCTTAAAACTGTTGCATTGTTATGCTTCGTTACAGCTTTCTTTGCATGATCATAAATTATGCTCGGCTTCTTGCATTGTCAGTTGCATTTTACCCCTTCCTTCGGGTGCATATCTTTATCTGTAGCTTGTATGTTTTGTCTAAGTCTTCGGCCTTGTCAAAAATGGGTCGTCTCTGGGCTTTGACATTCACTCCTGTCATTGTTATGACTTTCGAGTTCTGTCAAAGAGGGGCAACTGTAGACACCCCATTTTTGATCGTCCTCAAGACTTGGACGTCACCGCTTGAACACTCGGTGATCACCCATGTTCGTGTTCGTGTTGAGTTCCCGGAGGTCTCAGCTACGCGCCTTGCCTCAGGATCTCTCAACTCGACTGTTTTGTGTTTGATTTTGCACCAACCACTTGTGTTTTTTCTTCTGAGGGTAGAGAGTAGCTTGTTAGCTACCCCTGGCACCCACCGGCCCGGGCTTGAGGCCACCGGCCGTGTATTCTTGCTACCGGCCATTGGTGAGATATACTATTGGCAGGTCGGCATTTGGTATGGCCGACCGACCATCTGTTTGGCCGATGGCCTACTTTGCTGGCCGATACCACCCTTTTGCCTTTTTTAGGCCTAATGTATGCCAGCTGTGCCAGCTGGAATGCACGGACCCTGCCCCCCATGCACGGGTGTGGCTGTTTTGAATCTTTGACCCTTTTGATCCAACTTCTTGCACCCTTTGCTCAAGCTTCTTGAGGAAGCTTGACCCTTTGTCTTAGCTTCCTCAAGAATCTTGCACCCTTAGCTTAGCTTCCCTTGGAAGACTTGACCCCTTTAGGATAGCTTCTCTTGGAAGCTTAGCCTTTTCCATTGTCTATATAAGAGCCCCTTCCTCCTCCTTTGTGTGGGTTCAGCAAAAACCAGAGCAAAATACATATATATATATATATATATCTGATATACACTTTCTCTCTCTATATCTCCCTCTCTCTCTTCATTGTGTGTGTGTTTAAGGGCCAAAAGGGTGATTTCTTCTTAGTTTTGCACTAAGACACACACTACTACACCATACTTCGACTTTGGGAGGCATTGAGGGTTTGTTCTTGAGTTTTTGGACTGATTTTGATCAGAAGAAGGAGGCTGCACTTGCTGTTCTTCAAGGGTAACACTTTTGCTTTATATTCCCCAATCTTGCACTAGTCTTTAACCTATCTTGCTTACTGTTTTAGACTTTCTGTATAACTGAAAAAAGTCTTATATTTGCATGCTTAAGGTGTTTCATTAAGGTTGTTTTGGTGTTGGGGGTCGACCTCCCCCTCTTAGGCTTTGTTTGGCCCTTTTGGTGCTCTCCTTGTTAAGCTTTGGTTGCTGTTGTGTGTTGACCTTCTCACCACTGAAATCTAGTGGATTTTTAGTGGTGAAGAAGGAGTTTTGAAGTCTTGTATAGGGGAGGGACACCCCTCTCCCTTTGTCTCTCTTTTGTGCATGTTCTTGGCTCATAAGGGTAACATGCATGATTAGTTGTTCTTGACTTCATTTCAGAAGTTTTTGGGTGTTGTTGGGTCACATTATGCCTCTGTTTTTGGTCAGATTAATGGCCCCTTTCATGCTTAATATACTTGCTTTGCATTCCTCTCTTTGGCCTAGAAATGCATTATGCAAGTAGCCTACCATGCTCTCATGTTTTAGCCTAACTTTGTGAAGTTCTTAGCCATGTCTTACCATGCTTGAGGTCTGTTGGGTACTATTTTGACCATATTTGCCATGCTTGGTATAGCCTCTTTGCATTTTGGCTTGTGAGCCTTGAGGGTGTGAGTCATGAGCATGCTTGAGTTGGGTGGTTTCATTGATTTGGAGTTATTTCCCATGCTATTTCAGTCCATAACCCATGCTCGTATGATTGCATTTATCATCCCTTTCATGTCTTGAAGAGTTGTTTTGTTGTGCCTTGAAATGAGCATTGTGCATGCTTAAGTGTTTAAGTCTTTGGGGCTGCCATATCAGTGGGTTTTGGGGGCTCATTTTGCATGTTGAAACTCTGTTTTTGGTTGCTTAGCCCATGCCATGTGTGGTCATGATAGTTGTAGTAGAATGCTCCTTGTTTATGCCTTAGTCTTAGGCTCATTGGTATGCATGTTTGCATGAACATTTTGGCCCCTTTTGCACCACTTTTGGCCACTGTTTTAGGGTGTGGCTGAGGCCTCCCATTTCAGTCTAAGTCCATTCTTGTACATAGTTGTATGTTTGACTTGTCGCCTCTCGTTGCATGCTTGCATTGTACCATGTTTGCATCACCTATTAAATTGCATTGTATTGTATTGCCTCTTGCATGATTAGCACGTTGCATGCTTGCATAATAGATTGCATTGCATTTGGCATGTTTTGCATCTTAGCCTCATGTTGCATTCTTGAGCCATGTTTGTATACATGCATTGCATTGCTTGGTTTGGGGTGTCAAACCAAGCATGGGGATGAGGGGCGTTCATACTCAAAGTGACGTAACGCACCTCAATCCTCGGTCGCCAATGCCCTTGACCTCAAACATGATAGGGCATAAGGCACTCATCTCTTCTGTTGCATGCATTTTACATTGAATGGCAAACTTGGCCTCTTAGGCCATCACGCATCAAAATGCATAATTGATGGCCCGAGGTCGAGGGTCATGCTCCCTTGAGTCCATTGCATGATAGGGAGTGTGGCCATGCTCACATTCGCTTGAAAATCCCATGCCATACACTGCTTGCCCTCTGCTGCTGCCAATTGCAGGATTCTGCAGGAAGCAATGGCCGGCCGGCCACTTACAGTGCCGACCAACCATCAGTGTCTGGCCGGTGGTCCAACATTTAGCCGATAAGCCCATTCCCATGGCCGGTGGAGTTTAATTGTGGCCGGTGGCACTCCAAAGCACTCAGGAGGAAGTTCAAAGCAATTCTGGAAACTTTCATGATTTTTCAGAGCAAGGCAGTGTAAACAGAGGCAACAGTATGCTATGGCAGCGAATTTCCGAGCGGGGCGAGTCAAGCATGCATCATCCCCGCATTCTGAGGCAGGGCTGCGGCCACCTTCTTTCTATATTTAATTTGTTAATTAATTAGAAGTTCTGTAATAATTAATTTAGCAGTATTCATTTTGTTGTGTAATATTTATTCGGACCCTCCGAGCGAGGGCAATTGTGTAATAAGTGTGTGTGAGTGTGTGTATGTCTTCCAACCCCCACTTCTTTCTCCCTTTTACTTACCTGCTTTCAATGGTTAGTATTACGGCATATTTAACTTAGCATACCTTATGCTATGCATGTGTGCATCCATACATTTGCCTTGCATGCACCGGGCTCGGCGCATCATACTAACTGCATTGTATTTCAATTCCAAGTTGAATACGTGTTCGTTGTAGCATCATCATATGCCATCTTAGAATAGCTGAGCCTTTCATAGTTGCATCTTGCACGTGTTGCATTAGCCATCTTAACATGAACTAGGATCATGCATATGATTACTAACTAGTTTCTGTTTTGGCTTGGAGTACTCGGTAAGCATTTATGTTTTAGCATTCTTGCATGAGTGTGAGTGTTGCCATGGCAGCGTGCTTGCCATGTGGCTAGATGCTTATGTGATATAACTGCTTGAATGCCTGTGGGTGAAGGTTGGATCATTTGAGTTGGGACAACTCATTTGAAATCCGTGTTTTAGCCTACTTGCGAGTAGCAAATTTCAAATCATTTTCCAAATAAACGGATATGCAATGCTTTGTTCCAAATTAGACGGTCTAGTCTATACTTGTTTGCCGTGCGCATAACATAGTAATTCTAGTTAATTAATCGGAATAAGAACGCATGTGTTTTCAAAAACAAGATATCATGGTTAGTAGAGGCCGATCTTCGGATCGAGCGAGAGGGGGTGCTCATAGCTGACCTTTCCCAATCGTACCCAAGTTTCCGAGCCGAGGCAACTTTGGTGATGACGGATACGTGGCCTTAGGCAAACGAGTCAGGGTTTCCTAAATTCCCCCATTAAAAAAATTTTAGGTGGCGACTCTGTCTGGCAAAGCAGTCCATGTTTGTCACTTCTTTACAAAAAATCTGTTTTCAAAAAACGATTTGCCAGAATTGGACTCTTTGGTTCAGATTAAGAACCGTGACAATTTGAGTCCGAACTGTAGCACGGAGGCCCTCACGCGGGGCGCGTCTACAACACCCCATTTTTTACTGCTCTAAGACTTGGGCACTACTGATGGTTTAGTTGGTGTTGAAAGGTGTGCAGGGCAAAGGTTCAGTTTCTTCGGCAAGGAGAGAGAGTCAAATCCTAACCTCACATCCCATTTTGGACCAAAGCTATTTTGAATGGTTTTTAGAC
>JAPPVO010000210.1:0-41484 GCA_030407325.1 Camellia japonica
TGGGTATTAAATTAAAAGAGGGGTTTCTAAGTGAATGGGTTATAAACGATTATGGGGTTGAATATGAGTGTAGACGTCCCCGAACGCCCCGGGAGGATGAGTCCCGTTCTGTTCATTTTGGGCTCAACTACAGTTCAGGACTCAAATTGTCACGGTTCTCAATCTGAACCAAAGAGTCCAAATTCAGCAAATCGTTTTGAGAAAACAGATTTTTGAAAGAAGTGCCAAACATGGACTGCTTTGCCAGATACAGAGTCGCCACCTAAATATTTTATTTTTGGGAAATTTAGGAAACCCTAACTCGTTGCCTAAGGCCACGTGTCCGTCATCACCAAAGTTGCCTCGGCTCGGGAACTTGGGTACGATTGGGGAAGGTCACTTCGTGAGCACCCCCGCTCGCCTGATCAAAGATCGGCCTCTACTAACCATGATATCTAGTTTTGAAAACATTATGCATTCTTATTCCGGTTATTAGCCTAGATTTACTATGTGATGCGCACAGCATACAAGTATAGACCGGGTCGCCTGAATTGGAACAAAACATTTCGTGTTTGTTTTTTTGAAAGATGGTTTGCTACTCACAAGTAGGCTTAAAATACAGATTTTGCCACCCTCAGGTGGGCTTAGAAAAGATGGTTTTGCTACTATCTAGTGGGCTTAAAACTCACAGTCAATGCATTGTTCCAATCCAAATAACCCAACCTTCACCCACAGGCATTCAGGCAGATATATCACATAAGCATATAGCCTCATGGTAAGCATGCTATCATGGCAATCACTCACACGCATGTAAGGATGCTAAAGCGTAAAAACTTACTGAGTACTCCAAGCCAAAACAGAAACTATGTTAGAAATCCATGCATGATCCTAACTATACAGAAATGCCTAATGCAACACACGCAGGAATGCAACTAAGATAGGCTCCGCTATTCTAAACATGGCATATGGAATGTTACAGCTAACAAGTATTCAACTTGGAATTGAAATACAATGCAGTGAGTTATGATGCACCGAGCCCGGTGCATGCAAAACAAATGAATGAATGCAAAACATGCTATCATACTGTATGCTAATTGAAACATGCCCTAATCTAACCATCATAAGCTGGTGAATAAAAGGGAGAAAGACGTGGGGTTGGAAGACATACATCACACGCACGCACACTTATTACAATTGTGTCCTCGCTCGGAGGGTCCGAATAAATAATACAGTCCAAATAAGTACAAAACCCTAATTAATTAACAAATTAATCTAGGAAAGTAGTAATTTTAGCATGCGAGCTATGGACTGCCTCAACTCTGTTCCGGATGATGAATGATGCATGCTTGAGCCGCCTTGCACGGAAATCCATTGCGATGCCCCAATTAGCCTCTATTTACAATTAAACCCGGAATATTGCACGAAGCCCCAAAAGATTGCCAGTTTCTAATTCGCTGCAACAGAGAGCGGGAAAGGGGCATGGCAATGTATTTTCACATATGTATGCTTGACTACTCTTCAGGGAGAGTAGTCCTCGATCCTCGTGCCACCAATCACGCATCTCGATACATGATGGCCAAGGAGTCGATTTGCATGAGTCAATATGGAATGAATGCACGTGAAAACACGACAAGGCCTAAACTCCATCATGGATAATCCGGAGTGTTGGCGACCGGGAATTGAGACACGTTCTGTCACTCAAAGTACGAAACGTCCCTCGTTTCCCGTGCTCGGGCTAACTCCTATCCCAAACACAATGCAAATGAGATGGCATGCACCATGCAACTAATATACAACCTAGCATACACAATGCTATGAAATGGCATACACAATGCTCAATGTAACACGACATACACGATGCTCTAACATGCAACCTAGCATACTCAATGCTATGAAATGAAATGGCATACGCAATGCATAATGGACTTACACCAACATGAGTAGACCTCAGCTGCACTCACATCAGTGGCCATGAGATGAAAATGAGGCACTCGAGATGCGTGCACACATGCACGCAAACCGAGGACCGATCCTAAGGCACAAATGCCACTCTAACAAGGCATGGCAAGGCATGAAATATGGCATACAAACATGCAAGTTCCAGCGCTGAAATGTGATACAAAATGATCCCGAAACATGGAAACATGGCACCCGATGCATGGAATGGTCCCGAAACACAAAACTAGACACATGCATTGACCTATAGCTATACAAAGCATGCCTTATTCGATTATGAAGCACAAAGACATAACCAAGGCAGTCCTGAAACATGAACATTTCTAGTTCAAAGCATGGCCAAAAGATGCCAGCAAGATGGACTAAAATAGCATGCGATTTTGACTAGTAAACATGGTTTACATGGCATGTATATGAAGCAGGTGAGAACTCATCAAACCAGCAAAAATCAGTGAATAAAACATGCCAAAACATGCCCAAATAACCTCTGAAATGCAGCCAACATATGCACAAATGATGGGTTCTTTTAGAGGGCATACGAAGGGGTTATTAAGCACATGCATCAAGGACACTTAGCATAGCCAAATAAACTCTGGAAATGAAATATGATAGTCCTAAAACTCATCAAATTGGCCCTAAAATCAGTCAAAAAAGCATGCAAGATAGGGCCCCTTTGGAAGGCCAAAAAGACCATCAAACAAAACAAGGTGAGAGGGGGTCACCCCTCTCTGATTTTGAGGCTCAAAAATGCATCAAAGCCACTGAAAATCCACTGGATTTCAGTGGCTAAGAGGCCAAACCATGGCCAATGCAAGTGCTCTAATGCACAGCCCTAATCATGAAAGAATGAAGCATGCATAGGGGAAGATGACCCCAAACAGAGAATAGACCTTAATAAAACATGAAGATGATGTCAAAATAAGACTTTTTTTCAGTTTAGTTTAAGGTCCAAAAAGGCTCACAAATAGAGCTAATATATCATGCAAAAACAGCCCTAAAAGAGAGAATGAACAAACAGGACAGAAAATGACCTCAAACAGAGAGGATCCCTTCAACAAAGTTGAAGAGGGCCTCAAAAAAAGACACTTTAAAGTTTATGGCAAGTCTCAAATACGCTCACAAGTAAGGCTACAATACGATGCAAAAATGGCCCTAAAAGAGAGATAGAGAGCAAGAGGCAGTATTTGGCCTCAAACAGTGAAGAGCCCTTTAACAAAGTTAAAGAGGGTCTCAAAATAAGGCACTTTATAGTTTGGCTCGAAGCCTAGAAATGCTTACAAACAGGGCTAATATATCATGCAAGAAATAGCCCTAAAAGAGAGAAAAATGGAAAGGGGTAGCAGATGGCCTCAAACAGAGAAAATTCCTCAATCAAACATGAAGATGAGCTCAACATAAGACTATTTTCAGTTTGGGTCGGAGCCCAAAAATGTAAGCAAAAGGAGCTAAAATATAGAGCAAAATAAGGCAAGAAAGAGGGAAAAGAGGACTCACCCTTGCAGAACAACTTTCCAGCAGCTTCTGGTCCAAGAAGAGGAGGTCCAAGCCTCTAAAAGTCAGCCTCAAGGTGTTGAAATGGAAGATGGAGGTGGTAGGCTATGGGTTGGTGTATAAAATGGCCAAGAAACTAAGGTTTTGGAGCTTGGATGAGAGAGAGATGGAGGATTGTATGCAAAGGCTCTAATAAATTTTTGTAACCCTTCAAAATGGAGAAGGGGTGCTGGTTATATAGAGGGAGAGGCCAAGGAAAAGGGGGGGAAAACCAAATTCAAATTTCCCCCCCAAAAGGACAGATCCCTGGGCAGGGGTCTGGTGCAAAATAGCTGGCACAGCTGGCATGCACCAGGAGAGAGAAATTTGGCTGGCCAGGTGCAGAAGGTTCAGGTGGCCGGCCGGCCACCTCCCCTGGCCAGCCGGCCAAGGGTCAAAAGGGTCAACCAAATTAGTGGCCGGCTACCCCAAAAAGGTGGCCTCTCATGTGTGTACAACACAGCTGTATGGTCAAAAACTGGAAAAAGTGAACTAGGAGAGAGAAAAACCAACTTTTTAGAGGGGTTCAAAAGGGTCAGGAAGAGTTACTAGCCGGCCTGTCCATATTGGTGGCCTCCCAGGTGTGTACAACACAATGGTGTGGTGGAAAGTTAGAAAAAGTGGCCCGGGAATGGAAAAAGTCAGCTTTCTAGTGAAGAAAACGGGCGATAAAGAGCGATGAAGGAATAAAGCTGGTCTTCAGAACAATTGCTGGCCTCCCACCCTTCTACAACCTTCTTAACAATGAAAATAAAGTCTCCGCCAAAAATGAACCCAAACCGATGCAAAACGAAGGTTCGGGGGCCAAAACACGCGGCCTAGGGCCCAAAAAACTGACTGTTAAGCACCGGAGGTGGCGTTCGACCACGAAGTTGGTCTCTCAAGCCACAGTGTCCCTCAAAAGGGAGGAAACAAGGTGTATGCCAAAAACTGGAGCCAACAGAGGTGGTTAAGCGGTCCCGAATCGAGGCACACGACCGACGGCTCCGAAAATCAGGAACCGGGCTCCAAACGGGGAAAAAATGGCCTACGACCACGAAACGTAGCCTACGGCCACTGTGAGATGATCTACGAGACCTCTCCCTCCCTTCGGGAAGAGAAAACGGAGAAAACGGGACTCGGTTCACAAACCGAGGTAAGGCACAAAAGAGTCCGGAAGTCCGGAGGCAAGGCTCGCAGCCGAGACTCCGTAACTTTAGAGCGAACACAATATGCAACATCACCGAGCGCTCAGTTGGTGACGTCTGAGTCTTAAGGTCAGTCAAAAATGGGGTGTCTACAATGAGGTTATATTGTGACAACTTAGTTGATTTTGACATTTGGGTTGATATTTGGGAAAGAGGGAGTTTGCCCTAAAATGTTTCAAATATTTATTTTGTATAAATAAATGGATTTGGGATTAAAAATGTGAAATTAAATAGATGTTGACATAAACGGTGGAGTAGGATATGAGTTATCGCTCACCTATGAAATTTTGAATAAATTATCTATCTTGAGATTTAATATCTGTTTAGAAATACTTGTATTGGGCTATCGGTGGAGGATAGCTATGATTATTGTATAAATTGCATGAGGATTAGGTGGATTGAAACAAATCTCTTGTTGGTTGTCATTGATTATGACTGTGTTTTAAATACATTGTACATGTATGATGTTTGGGAGGAGAAATGAGATATACTCCATGTTTGGGAGGAGAAAGGGAATGGACTCCATTGAATTAAGTTGGCCTGTGTGTCCAGGGTGAAAGTCCTGAAACTGCGCATATACATGGGTGCTGATTCCTGCGGACGAAATTTCCGTAAAATGGAAAATTTAAGTGCTTGTGTGATTGTTGTGTTGATTAGAGAACCATTGAGTTGTAGTCTCAGTTGGGTCGTCTAGAAAATAATGATATTTGTTCATGAGTTGAGATGAAATGAATTAACATGAATGAAATTGAGATAACAAGAATTGGGATATAAAACTTGGCATATTATGACTTTGTAAAAACTTGAAATGACTTTAGTACAGGCATTGTACATGCACACTTTACTTGTATCTTTATCAAGACTCATATATTGTGTTAGATTGTTTCTATTGGGCTTTGGGTCACCCTATTTGGGAAAAACCATTTTCAGGTGTTAGTGATATGCCTCCGCCAAGATAGTAGATTGGAGCGATTTGGAGCAAGAGCTTTTATTTTGTTGTATCTATTTTGTATAACCAAGGGCTTAAGTTTGTGTTGAGCTAGGCTCATTTTTGTTGTAACCAAGCAGTGACTTGGAAAGATGTAAGCCATTAAGGCAAATGAATACCTGTGTAATTTTCATTTCTTCTTGTATCTGTCTCTCATGTATATTAAACTTTGATGAATGAAATCATGTTAATTCCATTATATTTTCGCTTATGAGATGGGTTTGTGTATATATTTCTGGGGCATTACACTTACTAAGGTTCTTGCAAGTAGACTCAAGTCAATTATTCCAAAAGTAATTAGTGAAACTCAATCAGCATTCTTGGGTGGAAGGAATATCTTGGATGGGGTTTTGATTGAAAATGAATAGTTAATGGATGGAAGAAAGCCAAGAAGAAAGGGTTGTTGTTCAAACTTGATTTTGAGAAAGCATATGACTCTGTCAATTGGGAATTTTTGTTTTCCATGCTATCAAATTTTGGGTTTAGTTCAAAATGGACTTCTTGGATGAAGGAGTGTATTTCAACTGCTACAATTTCAGTACTTGTGAATGGGTCACCAACTAAAGAGTTTAGTCCACAAAAAGGGCTCAAGCAGGGTGATCCTTTATCACCATTTCTATTTAATTTGGCAGCTGAAGGTCTGAATATTCTAGTGCTCAAGCAAGGGAGATGGGATTGATAAAAGGGACACAAATTAGAGCCATTGGGGTGGTGGTATCACATCTACAATTTGCAGATGATTCACTACTATTATGTGAAGCTGATATGATGGAGGTGATGAATATGAAAAGAATCTTAAGGTGCTTTGAAAAGGTCTCAGAGCTTAAGATTAATTTCCACAAGAGCGTGGTTTGTGGGATTGGAATTTCTGAAACTTTACTTAAGGATGTTGTTCCTTTGCTTAATTGGAAATATCAGAATCTACCACTGAAATTCCTTGGTCTGCCATTGGGTGCTTTTCCAAGCAAAAAGAAGTCTTGGCAACATGTCATTGATAAGATCAAACTCAAGTTTGCTGGGTAGAAAAAGAGGTTCCTCTCCTTTGCTGGTAGACTGACTTTAATCAAATTTGTGTTGTCTAGTTTACCTGTGCATTATTTACCACTCTTCAGGATGCCAGAAGGAGTTGCTAAGGAAATTGATAGATTACAAGCATCCTTCTTGTGGGGAGGCACAAAGTTGAAGAGAAAGATTCATCTAGTGCAATGGAATGAGGTGACCATGAGCATAAATCAAGAAGTGCTAGGAATTAGGAGAATTAGAGAGGTAAATACTTGCCTATTAATGAAGTGGTGGTAGAGATTTGCCAATAAAGAGGAGGCACTGTGGAAAAAGATGGTTTGCAATAAATATAATATTGAAGAGGGAGCATGGCTCCCAAATCAGAATCTTGGCATTAGATGTTCTAAGTTATGGTGTGACATCTTAGCAGTTGCAGAGCAAAGAATCAATCTTCTACAATTTTTTGTTAACAATCTTCAAATTAAAGTGGGTAATGGGAGTAGAGTGAGATTTTGGCATGATAAATGGTGTGGTGTCATTTGTCTGAATGAGGATTTCCCTAGACTTTATTCACTCTCTACTGTTAAGAATGGTTCTCTGAGGTTTTTTGTTGATAAAAATGGAAGCTCTGAGGTGTGGGATCTCAGTTTAAGAAAACCTTTGCTATAGTGGAAGGGTGAGGGGCTATCCAAGACCACTGATGTGTTAAGAGCAGCCCTTGCATTATGTTTGGGTGTAAAAGATAAACTAAGGTGGTTAGCATGCCAAACAGGTCAGTCCTTTGCTGTGTCTCTTGGCATTGTGAATTGGGTTTTGGTGAATGGGTGAGTTCTAGTAGACTGGTGTGGATTAATTATCTCCCACCCAAAGTTCAATTCTTTGGGTGGCTAGTTTGGAAACATAACATCAAAACTTCTACTTTCCTCCAAATGATTGGAGTTATTGATGAGAATGCCTCCACTGTGTGTGTCTTTTGTAAATCAGAGGAAGAATTTGTTGAACATGCTTTTCTTCATAAAATTTTCTGTTAATTTTTTATCCTCAAACTTCCTCCTTATTTGGGCTTCACCCATTTGCTTTCACCATTTTCCTTCTCATACTTTGCATTTTTTATTGCTAGTTTTCTATCATCTACATAGCCCATTTGCTTTTTGTGCTGTCACATTTACTGCCAGTTTTAAAATCTTAGTGAGTTTCATTTTAATTTTGTTTTGTGTCAAATGACCTATAAATTGTAGCATTTTTTGTATTTTGAAGCTACTAAATAAATAAATAAATCACTTTTTTAAAATAAAAAAAAAATTCTTAGCTAGTTTTATTTTTACTTTGTGTTAAGAGCTAGTAAAGTGGCATTAGTAATGCTATGCACGAGTATAAATAAATAATAAAAAATTAGTTTTAAAATTAAAGAATAATATAAAATTTATCTAAAATATGTAGTAAAAATGATTTATAATCAATTAAAATTTATTCATTTTTATGAAAGTTACACATAAATGACTTGTATATTTATGCCAACGTGATGTTCACCTAATCTGTTAGACTAATTTATTTTGTTGATTTATTTAATTCTGTTTTTGATTTATTTGGAAGAGAAAAATAGATTAAAAACTTATTTTATTCCATTATTTTTCACCTAAACTTTTTATTTTTGGAGTATATATATATTTGCTCAAATCAGGAGGTAAGGAGGTAATTTCAACCCAAAAGCAGTGCCCAAAACAGAGCCCAAAACAATCCAGCACAGCAGTAGTTCAAGCAACAGTTCAAACTGTGTAGCTCAATAAGGCACCGGACGTCCTGGTGCCGGTCATTCGGCCGGACGACCGGCCAACGGCTTGTTGCCCAGTTTTGCTTCAGTTCAAATTTTCTTCTCACCGGTTGTCTACCCAGCAATATCCATGACATCCGCGGAATCCATCCTTGACGATTTGGGATCCACCAGACATCTGGGTGGACGTCCCTCTAGAACAAAAATTCAGTTTGACGACCACTCTGTTCAGCAACGGCTATTTTTCAAATAGAACTGTCATCTATCAGACCCATGCTTTGCCTGTTTCAAGATCTAATCAATAATGGGGGAATGCATCATTTTGAGTAGACTCAATCCTTTTCAATACACACAACACCCAATGGCTCCATAATTTTCTCCTTGATAAATAGCAGAGTTTCTGTTAAACATGTCACAAGCAACAATACAAGCTAGAAAACATTCTCTGATCAATCATCACTCTAACATGTCATTTACTCTCTGAGAAGTGTTCTTCAAATTTTAGTTTACATTTTTCTCTCAGAAATTATACACTAAGCCTTATAGCTTTAAGCTCATCTTACCTATGTGAGGTTTACAAAAAAATCAGAGCTTCATCTTATATATCTATCTTTGAGAGATAACTTTTGTAGCTTTCTTTGAAAGCAAAAACAACTTCATTTCAACCTTGTAAGAATGTAGTACACTCAGTATTCTTGACTTCTTGAGTTCAAGGGTTTGGACTTAGAAAGTCTGTGTAAAATTTGTGAAGGATTGCTCCATTTGTGAAGAGGTTGCTAGCACCCCTGTGAAGCTAGAGTATAGTGGAAAATCTCAAGTGAAGCTTGAGGAGTAGATGCAGGCTTGGTTGAAGCCAAACCACTATAAATCTGTTTGCCTCTCTCTCTCTCTCTCACCTCTTTATTTTGTTTAATTGTCATAGCTATATCTCACATTTTCACGGTGCCAAATTCATTAACTAATATAGTTGTTAGAACACTTGTTTTTAATCATCTTTTCATTAGCTATATTTATCTGTTGTGCTAGTTATAATTTTTATTGGGGTATTATTAATTTTATTTGTAAAAACCTAATTCACCCCCCTCTTAGGTTGTCTTTTGGGTAACAGTTGATATCAGAGCCTAGACTCTTGCTTTAGATTTAACTATCTGGGAGTTTCGATCCATAGCAACCTTAGCTAGCATTAGCACTGCTAAAGGACAAGCCACCAATCGGCCACCATTGTTTGATGGAAAAAACTATAGTCATTGGAAAGATAAGATGACCCTGTATCTTCAAGCCACTGATTATGCCATGTGGATTATTGTCACCAAAGGTCCAAAAATTCCTACCAAATTAGTAGACAACATTAGTGTACCTAAAACTGAAGATGAATGTGATGAGGGGAATCACAAATTATTACAAGCCAACATTAGTGTACCTAAAACAGGATTTCAAGTTGTAATTCAGCAAAGGAAATTTGGGACAAACTTGAGGTAACGTATGAAGGTACCAACCAAGTAAAGGAATCTCATATTGATATGCTTGTTCATAGTTATGAATTGTTTAAAATGAACTCTGATGAATCTATTTCAAGTATGTTTACTAGATTTACTGAAATTGTAAACTCTTTGAAATCTCTTGGCAAAATTTATACTAACAGTGAGTTGGTGAGAAAAATTCTTAGGTGTTTACCAAAGAATTGGGAAACAATGGTCACTGCCATTATAGAAGCCAAGAATCTCTCCACACTTGGATTGGATGAGCTTATGGGTCCCCTTATGACTCATGAGATCACTATGAAAGGACACGAGGATGTTGAAAACAAAAAGAAAAGTGGTATTGCATTCAAAGCTTCATCCAATGAAGAAGAATATGAAAACTCCAGTGAGGATGAAAGCTATGCCATGTTTAGTAGAAATCTCAAAAAGCACTTCAAAAAAACAATTATGGAGGAAGAAGACCTTTCAAAAAAGAGTACAACAAAGATAATAAGAAAGAACCTATTATTTGCTATCAATGCAAAAATGCTGGAGATATGAAGATGGATTGTCCAAAATTAAAAAATCATGGAAAAGATTACAAAAGGAGCAAGAAGGCCACGGTAGCAGCTTGGGGTAAAAGTGAAGATGAAAGCTCAAGTGATGAAGTTGAAAATGAAGTAGCCAACTTATGTCTCATGACTCTTGAAGATGAAGACTCTACTCAAGATGAGGTAACTGCTCTTTATGAAGAACTTGAGAGTGCATTCCATGAATTACAGAAGAATTAAAGAAAGAGAAAATTGTTTTGAAAAATGATTTTGACACCATCTCTCATGAGAAAACTTCTTTAAAAAACAATATTGATGGTTTAACAAAAACACTTGAAAATTTTGTAAAAACTAGAGATAATCTCAACATGTTTCTTGGAAATCAAAGATGTGTTTTCGATAAAACAGGCATTGGATATGACCCCATTAAGAAACAAAAGAATCTCAATACAATTTTTGAAAAGGCACCTCTCATGACACACCCTCACATTACTTGTCATTATTGTAGAAAGAAAGGTTATTAATATCTTCTTGTCCATTCAAAAAGAATATGAACATGGGAATTAAAAAGATTTGGATTATTAAGGGATCTAACAAAACTAACCAAGAAGGACCCGAGAAATTATGGGTACCAAAAACCAACATTTGATTCTCATCTTGTAGGTTTGCTTTAAGTCCAAAGTTAAATAATGGAAGTCGTACCTTGATAGTGGATGTTCTAGACACATGACCGGAGATAAATCCTTCTTTACTACACTATCATCCAAAGATTGAGGATTTGTTACTTTTGGAGACAACAAGAAAGGAAAAATCATCGGTATTGGTAGCATCGGTATCTCTCCTAACCCTTCCATTGAAAATGTTTTACTTGTTGATGGACTTAAGCATAATCTACTTAGTGTTAGTCAATTATGTGATAAGGGTAATCATGTTATTTTTGATAAATCACATTGCACAATTGAAAACACTAATGATCATAAAGTTTTATTCGCTGGTAATCGTCATGATAATGTTTATGTTTTTCATCTCAATGATCTCTATGCTAGTGATGTTAAATGTTTATATGCTAATAGTGATAATAGCTGGTTATGACATAGAAGACTTGGTCATGTTCATATGGATTTAATTGCTAAACTTTTGAGAAAGGATTTGGTCATTGGACTTCCAAAAATTAAATTTGAAAAAGATCGACTTTGTAGTGCTTGTCAACAAGGAAAACAAACTAAAACATCGTTTAAATCAAAATCTCATATTTCCACAATTAGACCTTTGCAATTATTGCATATGGATTTATTTGATTCCTCAAGGACATCTAGTCTAGGTGGTAAACATTATTGTCTTGTTGTTGTTGATGATTATTCAAAATTTACACGGGTTATGTTTTTGGCACACAAAGATGAAACCTTTTCTTCATTCACAAAACTTTGTCGTTGAATTCAAAATGAAAAAGGCTTTCTTATTACTAATATTAGAACCGACTATGGTAGAGAATTTGAAAATAAGAAATTTGAATTGTTTTGTGATGAGCATGGTATTGGACATAATTTTTTAACCTCTAGAACCCCTCAACAAAATAATGTAGTAAAAAGGAAGAATAGAACTTTAGTAGATATGAGTAGAACAATGCTTTGCGAAAATAATTTTCCTAAATATTTTTGGGCCGAGGCCGTTCACACCGCTTGCTATATTTTAAATCATGCATTGATTAGACCTATTCTCAAAAAGACTCCTTATGAACTTTGGCATGATAAAAAGTCCAACATTATTCTCTTATATGTGTTTGGATGTAAATATTATGTGCATAATAATGGTAAGGATAACTTAGGTAAATTTGATCCAAAATCTGATGAAGCAATTTTTCTTGGCTATTCCTTAACTAGCAAAACTTATCGTGTTTTTAATAAAAGAACTCTTGTTGTGGAAGAATCTATACATGTGGCATTTGATAAAACTAACATCTCTTCTCAAAAGCAAATTGCTAGTGATGATTTAAATTTGGAACCAAATGTGGAAGATTCAAGTATCTACAAAGAAGAGAACCAACCGTGTGAGTTGAACAAAGAGGTTGAACAACCTATTCTCCCACATCAAGAAGAAGGAGGAAACAACGATGATTTTCCAAGAGAATGGAAGTTTGTTCATAATCACCCTAAGGATTTAATCTTAGGTGACCCTACCAAAGGTATCGCCACTCGCTCTTCATTTAGAAACATTTGTAGTGACTTGGCTTTTCTCTCACAGATTGAGCCTAAGAACTTTCAAGAAGCCAAATTTGATAAACATTGGATGATGGCCATGCATGAAGAGCTCAACCAATTTGAGAGAAACAAAGTGTGGGAACTAATGCCAAAACCTAAAGATCATACCGTTATCGACACCAAATGGATCTTTCGAAACAAGCTTGATGAATCTGATACAATTGTAAGAAACAAGGCTAGACTTGTCGCACAAGGATACAATCAAGAAAAAGGTATTGATTTTGATTAAACCTTTGCTCTGGTTGCTAGATTAAAAGCTATTCGCATGTTACTTGCATTTGCATGTTATAGAAATTTCAAACTTTATCAAATGGATGTAAAAAGTGCCTTTCTAAATGGTTTCATAAATGAGGAAGTTTATGGAAAACAACCCCAGGTTTTAGAGATCACGTTTTTCCAAGTCATGTTTTTAAACTATCAAAAGCTTTGTATGGTTTGAAACAAGCACCTCATGCATGGTATGAACGCTTAAGTAAATTCTTGATTGAAAATAGTTTTACTAGGGGAAAGATTGACACAACACTTTTTGTTAAAACCAAAAATGATGATTTACTTATTGTGCAAATATATGTGGATGACATTATATTTGGTGCTACGAATGAAATCTTGTGTAAGGAATTTGCTAAGTGTATGCAAAGTGAGTTTGAGATGAGCATGATGGGGGAGCTAAATTATTTCCTTGAGCTTCAAATCAAACAATGTGAGGAAGGAATTTTCATCAACCAAGCTAAGTACACAAAGGAACTACTCAAAAAGTTTGGTATGTATGACTCAAAATTTAGCCAGAACACCTATGAGTACATCCATTAAGCTAGACAAGGATGAAAAGGGTAAGTCCATTGATCAAACAAAATATTGAGGTATGATCGGCTCACTGTAGACACCCCATTTTTGACCACCTTTAAGACTTGGGCACGGTCGATTTCTTTGGCAAGGAGAGCGTCAAATCCAAACCTCACACCCCTTTTTTGGACCAAAACTATTTTGAATGGTTTTTAGACCTTAAGGCCCTCTCTTTCGAAATGTTTTTGAAATAAAGTTCCTACAATGTTTCGACGCTCGCATTTCGTTAAATGTTGCGCTTTTCGGTAAATTGAGCAAGGACAAAGTGGAAATGAATGAAAGAGAGATGAAATCTTTAAAAAAATCTTTCAAAACACCTTGTTTAGGTGTTTGAAGTTGAAGAAAAAAGGTGTGCAGGGAAGAAACCCAGTTGGGAAAGGAGTTGGGCATGAATCGTTAAGAGAAAGTCGAGCAACCCTCGTTAAATTGGGCCTATCCATTTATACACTTGGATTTCAGCTATGAGGACAACACCATTGGAAAGAATACTTCCAGGGCTTTATTTTTCATTCAAGAATCTTCTAAAGCCGAGTCCAGATGGGGGAGATATGGTTGGTTGAAGTTAGGCATCAATCTAGTTGGACCGAAACTGAGCAGTCTTCACTAAAAGAGGGATATCTCTTAGAACAGTTGGAATGTTGATGTGAGGCTTCCACCATTGGAAATCTTACTTCCAGGGCTTCAATTTGGACACACGAATGACCTGAAAAGGCATCCGGATGAAGGAGTTATGCTTGCTTCAAGTCGGGGACCAGGACTGATTTTTTCTGCCGACCACTAAGGGAGTGTGCCGACCACAAATGGAGCATGCCGACCATATGCCGACCAAAAATTATCCTTGTCGACCAGAAAAGGTGGACGAATGACCAGTTGAGGTGGTCAGTCGACCACTTGTGCCCATAAAGCCCAGATTTTGCAGATATTTTGCTCCAGCTGTTCTAGACTGTCCCAAATATTTTTGAATTGAGATATTTTCAACCCAAAGCTCTTGAATTGCTATATATGGAAGCTTTCTCTCATTTTGGCAAGGGCTAGAAGTTTGGGAGCCTCTCTCTCTAAAAAAATCCTCTCTCTCTAGAATTCTCTCTCTCTTGCCCCTTTGTGCATACAAGTAGAGGTGTGCATAGAAGTAGAGATACACAACTAGTTTGCCAAGGCATCCTTAACCAAACTTGACCATATTTGGGCTGAGATTACTTGGAGCCTTATTTGAGCTCTAGAAGAAGGATTGAGCTTGGTTCGTTGCCTCCTTGGTGCCTAAAGTATTCCTTGCTTCAAAGGTATAATATTTCTCTTGTTTAAGCTTGTTTTGCATACTTGCTTCACCATCCTTTTTCCATTGTTTTGGACTATTTTGGGGCTGGTTTTGGACTGTCAAAAACTCTATTTTTAAGGTGTAAAAATGGTAGTTTAAGGCTTGGTGAGTTTGGGGGTTGTTCTTCCTTTTTGTTCCTTGGCTGGTGAGGCCTTTTGTGCAACTTCTCACCACCTTCAAATCCAACTTTTTGGGCCTTTTTACCACTGAAAATCAGAGGTATTTCAGTGGTGGAAACCATGTTTTGAGGTCCAAAATAGGAGGGGGTGGCCTCCCCTCCTTGTCTCTCTATGCCATGCCTTGTTAGCACTATAAAGTAGCATCTTTTTGTGGCTTAGGTGAGCTCATTTCAAGCCTGTTTTTGTGACTTTTAGGACATATTATAACTCTGTTTTGGCTGGTTAGAGCACCCCTCATTTGCTTCTTACACTTGTAGTGTAATTTTTACTCACTAGCCTAGCATGACTCATAAGTTAGCCCATCTTTCTACCATTTGTTAGCTTAGTTAAAGCATGTTTTTGGTGTAACGCCCTCAAAACAACACATAAAACCCAACAATCTTGACATGCATAGATATAAAAGAAATAAACATCTTTCCATTCATTAGAGTAGTTAAGTACAAAAGTATTACATGTTGACAATAAAAGTAAATGCCCTATGGGCTTACAACTTTCCAAGCCAATACTTGGTCACAAAAGAGAGTACTAACTCAATTACAAAGTAAGCCCTTGGGTTGGTTTACATGTAATACACAAAAGATAACACAAAAAGTTTGTCAACCTCTAGCCTCCCAAGCTACGTCCTTGGAGGTGGTATACCATCTATACCTGAAAATGATGTCTCATATAGGGTGAGCCAAAGCCCAGTAGAGATATACTAAACCAAATATAAGCAATGACTAAAGCAATAGCATTTGATGGATGGCTAACACTTATAAACCAGTTATATCACAATACAGTTACATGACAATTATGTCCATGTTACGTTCCACTTTCCTTTACTTATCCAACTTTCCATTTATACAAACATGGCTCAGAACCTGGCCAAACAATATAATGAGACTGCATCTCATATTAAAATTACTTCCAATATCAATAATTCAAATGAGATAACTCAAAATGAAACCCTTTCATAATTCAATAAGTACACATATTTGCTATACTAATGGAGTTCATCCCCTATCTCCTCCCAAACAGGTTTGAGAGTCCATCCCCTATCTTCCCTCAAACCATGGAGTACATCCCCTATCTCCTCCCAAACAATACGCATATACAATGTATTCAACACTTGTCATATACAATAATCAATCAATACACATATTTGCTGTATTAATTCAACCGTCATATTCAATGACATATTCAAATGTGATTAGTTTCAGTTTTCCCTAATCAACATACAATGTCTACAACAATCAAGACTATCCTCTACTGATAGCCCAAAGCAGTTATCTCTAAACAGATAATAAATTTATCAACAGATAAAATATCAACAATTCCGTAGACGAGTGATTAGATTATCCAACTACACCATTTAATCTCATAACTTCCCAATTTCATTATCCTCAACTCAATTTCTCATTTCCCCAAAATTAATTATACAAATTAATTTATCATTATAATTAGGGCATTTTCCCATTCACATATCAACCCTAAGGTTTGATTTCACCAATCTAACAACAATAAATTCCATTTTTCAACAACTCACATTCACATAGGTTTTAATATTTGAAAACCCCTTTTTTGTTAATTACATAACAAACCCTAACTTTCCCAAAATTACCCAACATCACCAACTATTCAAAATGACCAAAATTAAAGACAAAACCCATAGGATGGAGTAAGGTATCCCTACCTCGAAATGAAGAGCTCAAATGAAGAAGATGGCCAAAACCCAAAATGCTCCAAATCCACAAAATTTCAGATTAAAAGAAAGCCCAAGCCGCCCTCTACCTTTCTTACAAAGAGATTAGGGTAGGAACTCACTAGAAGTAGATCAATCCCTAGAGAGAAGGTAAGTGTAGAGAGAGACAGAGCCGAATTCTAGGGTTTTGAAATGAAAAGAGATGAAAAAGTGAAGTGTTCCCCGCTGCTGCCTACTGATATAACACAGGCTCGCTCGAGCGAAGGAGTGGTCGCTCGAGCGACCAGACAAAAAGAATCCTTACTCGAGCGTAGAAAGCCTCGCTCGAGCCAACAATCCAAACCTTCAGGTCTGCAACCCAGAAGCACGCTCGAGCGACAGAATGCTCACTCGAGCAAAGAAACCCAAAACATACACCTCGCTCGCTCGAGCGAAGGAAAGCTCGCTCGAGCCAAGAATCACAACCATCAGGTCAAAAAAAGACGCAGACGCAAGCTCGAGTGCAAGACTTCTCGCTCGAGCCACCAGACACAAAACTCAACTTTCACTCGAGTGAAGGAACCCTGGCTCGAGCGAAGGATCTAAAACACAGAGCTCGCTCAAGCGACAAAAGTCTCGCTCGAGCGAAGAACCAAAATTCTGGGCTGCAACCCTATGCTCCCAATCACACCCAACCTGTAACAAACCTGCCCGAAACATCCTATAACTCAAATACAAAGTATTGAAGGACGGAAACAAGATATATAACAACCAACATCCATGGAACTAAGTCTGGATTACACTAATCAAGTGGAGAAGGACCGGGATCGCTATATTTGGTGTTATTTTGACATGCTTTAACTCTAATTTTGGTTGGTAGGGTCACCTCTTGCTTGGTTTTTGTACTTGTAGTGCAATTGTACTTGTTGGCCTAACATGCATCATGCTTTATGCCTCTCATTGTAGCCTGTGTTAGCTCTATCTCAGCATATTTTTTTGGCTTTTTAGACCTTTCATTACTCTGTTTTTGGTTTGTTTGGTCACCTCTTGCATGCTTCTTACACTTGTAGTGTAAACTTGCTAACTAGCCTAGTGTACTTGAGGGTTTAGCCTATTAATCTAGCATGTATATGCTCCACTCCAGCATGTTTTTGGCTCTAATTTAGCATGCTTTAGGTCTGATTTGAGTGGTCTTGGTCATGTGGCTCATGCTTTGTATAGCTATAGTGTAGTTGGCCTTGCTAGTCTTATGTTTTGAAGACCCTAACATGCTTTATTTGTGATGTTTGTGTGATATGGCATCATTTGGCATGTAATCTCGGAGCATAAATCATTGTCTTACTTCCACTTAAATCACTCTTTCAATGCTTCTGAAAAGTTGAGCATTATGCCTTGTTTGTGAGCCAATACATGAGCTTATCTTTCTTGCCATCTATGCTACAAGCCTAGCATGTTTTTGCCACTATTTTAACCTGCCTTAGATCTTTTTTGAATGGTTAGGGTCATTTGAGCATTGCTTAATATGGTTGTAGTGTAAAGGGGCTTGACTAGTTTTGAGTTTCGGGGCCTTTAACATGTTATGCATGTGATGTTCGCATGGCATGGCACCATTTGGCATGTAATTTCAGTGCATGTAGTGTAGTCACACTCTCATATACTTCACTCCTTCATTACTTTTGAGGGTTATGTATCATGCCTTGCTTATAGGCCAACATGTGTGCATGTTCTTGTAGCATTTTGAGCTTTCATTTCAACTCATTTTAGCCATTGTTTTGGCATGCATCAGGTCTATTTAGGGCTGGTTTAGTCCATTGAGCATTGCATTGCATGGTTCTAGTGTTGTGTCCTTCACTAGTTTTTAATGCTTAAGCCTTCTAGCATGTTGTACATGAAGTGTTTGCATGTTAGAGTCTTGCTTTTCATGCTACTTTAGCATTGATAGATAATCACGTTGTTCACATTGCAATGTGTTTGGATCAGACGTTAATTCCAACCCGAGAAATATGGGACGTTTCATACTCATAGTGATGAAACGTGTCACATTTCTCGGTTGCTGACGCCCTTGATTGTGCATGATAGGGTGGAGGTCTTTCGAGTCTTATGTGTGCATTTACTAAGCTTGCACAAGCTTGATTCTTTGGCCACCACGCATTGAAAATGCTTGGTTGGCGGCTTGAGAGTCAAGTGCCATACTCCTTTGAGCTTGAGATATGATAAGGAGTGTGGAAGTGCATACACTTCCTTGCAAATACACTGTCTTGCCTCTGTCTGTGCTCTGTTGCAGCAACAGGAGGAATTTCAGCCCTCAAGGTGTTCTTGAGATCAGAAAGAAGCAATTTGGAAATCGGTATAATTTTCAAAGATTCAAAAGAATGCAAATAGAGGCGTCTTGAGGCAAGGCGGTGGATTTTCGGGAGGACGCAACCGAGCATGCATATCTCCCTCGCCCGCGAGGCCATTTATCGCTTTTGTTAGCTAGTTGTAGTTAATTACCTGTGCTATAATTAATTTAGCTTAGTGCTTTGTAATATTCTAATTAGCTTAGATTAGCTAGTTATTCAATTTGGTTTGTAATAATTACTTAGCTAGAATAGTTAGTTAATTAGTTGGTTTGTAATAGTTAACTTAATTAGTGTAACTAGTTAGCTCTCATTTTATTCGGACCCTCCGTCGAGAGGGCAAATATTGTAATAAGTGTGCGTGCGTGTGTGCATGTCTTCCAACCCCACTTCTTTCTCCCTTTTACTTATCAGGTTTTGATGGTTAGTTTAGGGCATATTTCAATTAGCATCCTTATGCTTGCATGCGTGCATCATCCATTTGTTTTACATGCACCGGGCTCGGCGCATCATACAAACTGCATCATATTTCAATACCTATTTGAATACATGTATCAAAGTGTTGCATTCATATGTCATTTTAGATAGCCGAGCCTATTTAGTTGCATTACTGCATGTGTTGCATTAGGCATTTTAACATAGCTAGGATCATGCATGATTTCTAACTAGTTCTTTGTTTTGGCTTGGAGTACACTATAAGTGTTTACGCTTTAGCATACTTGCATGTGTGTGATTGTTGCCATGATAGCATGCTTGCCATGAGACTATTTGCTTAATTGCTATAACTGTATGAATGCCTGTGGATGAAGGCTTCATTACTTGAATTGGAACAATTCATCAAATGCGAGTTTTAAACCCACTTGAGGGTGACAAATCATCATGTTTTTCTAAGCCCACTTGAGGGTGGCAAATCCGCGCTTTAGCCTACTTGCGAGTAGTACTTTCAAACCATTTTTCAAAAACACACATGAGATGTTTTGTTCCAATTTGAGTGATTTAGTCTATACTTGTATGCTGTGCGCATCACGTAGTAAAGCTAGAATAATAACCGAAATAAGAACGCATGTGTTTATAAAAACAACATATCTTGTTAGTAAAGGCCGATCTTTGATCGGGTGAGCGGGGGTGCTCATTTCAGGACCTTCCCTTCTCGTACCCAAGTTCCCGAGCCAAGACAACTTTGGTGATGACGGACACGTGGCCTTAGGCACGAGTCAGGGTTTCCTAAATTTCCCAAAAACAAAATATTTAGGTGGCGACTCTGAAATCTGGCAAAGCAGTCCATGTTTGGCGCTTTTTGATTAAAATTGATTTTCCAAAACCAATTGCCAGATTTGGACTCTTTGGTGAGTTACCAGTCTCACATTGCACTTTGCGAGATTAGATTTAGAATCGTGACAGGAGTCCGAACTGTAGTAGCTAAGAACACAATTCGTGCCTTCGCGCGCGGAGCGAGTTCGGGGGGTCTACACTCACTTCTCTATTTAACCACAAGTAGACCCGATATTATGTTTGGTGTTCGTATGTGTGCTAGATATCAATCAAATCCTAAGGAATCACATCTTAGTGCTGTTAAAAGAATCTTTAGATATCTTGTTGGCACTCAAAATTTGGACTGTTTTATCCTAGAGGTGTTGCATTTGATTTAATTGGTTACTCGGAAGCCGACTTTGCCGGATGCAAACTTGATAGAAAAAGCACCAATGGCTCTTGTCACTTCCTTGGTAACTCATTAGTATCTTGGTTTAGCAAAAAGGAAAATTCGGTTGCTTTATCAATAGCCGAAGCTGAATATATAGCTTCCGGAAGTTGTTGTGGATGAAACAACAATTGGAGGACTTTGATTTGCATTATGATCATATCCCTATTAAATGTGATAATACTAGTGCCATCAATTTAAGCAAAAAAACCGGTTCAACACGCATCAACAAAACATATTGAAATTCGACATCATTTTTTAAGAGATCATATTCAAAAAGGGGATATTGTACTTGAGTTTGTAAACACCGACAAGCAATTGATGGATATTTTCACAAAACCCCTAAGCAAGGATCGCTTCACTTTTGTTCGTGGTGAACTTGGAATGTCGAATTCAACTTAAAGTTTTTATTGTGACTATGAAATTTGAATTTTTCTTAAAATGATGTGTATGTACTGTTACATTGATATGGAAACTTTTTTTTATCAATTGAATGCTATCAAGTATCTCATACATTTTTTTTTGTTATCAATTTTGAGATCAGTATGTGTACTGTTACATTTCTTTTTTGTTATCAATTTTTGCTATCAAGTATTCCATATTTTGCTGTTATTAATTTTGTAGCAATTTTTTTATCAGTAAATCTCTTCTACATCTTGAGATCAGTATGAATTCACACCTGGACCGGTCATCCGGGCGGTTGACCGGTGCCCACCTGGACCGTTTTAAATGCCTCCCACCATCTGCTCTGTCCAGTTTCGCCTTTCTTCTTCGACTATGTGCCCTAACCCCTCACTCTTCTTCTCCCCTTTCTCTAAAATCCCATATTTCATCCAATCTTTGTACCAAATCAAGTAAGTTTTCCTACTGTCCTTGTTTTATTCACTTTAACATTATGATTTTCCTTTATATTTCCATGTTTCTACTTGAAATTATACATTCATCTGTGGGTTTTGTTTAAAACTCAAAAATGGTGAAATACTTCCATGATTCTTGCTTACTCCTCAAAAATGGTGAAATACTTCCTTGATTTGTGCTTGACTTGTTTTTTAACCGTGTACTTCTTGCCTTCTTCTATACATATATATATATATATATATATTTTTTGCTCTTTGTGGCTGACTTGCAGACCCTCCAATTTTTTTCCATCTTTTGTGGTCAATTCCTGTATTAATTTGCAAAATGTGCACAGCCTCTATATGCTCACTTTAGTTCAGCTATATCATAAATTAGGATGAATTCATTTTTTTTTTATTTTTTTTTCCCAATTATGCCTCTATTTGGGTTTGCCATATGAATCCACATTTTGCCTAAAAATCAATTCTGCATTGCTTCCCTCTACTAAAATTTTTTTTACCTCTCCAATTTTATTTGCTCTCACATCAGTGCTTGCATTTTTTTTTTTTTAACAAACCCTTGTCTTCTTCATTAACCCTCTGTGCCGAAAACTTTTTTTTTTTTTTTCAAACTCTCCATTTGTTTTCTCACATTAGTGCCTGATATTTTTCTTAACTCTTATTTTTTATTTATTTATTTTTTCCAGATTCTTGCCATTGTCCCTAGTTCCCCATACACTACAATTCTTCTGTTTTGTCTCAATTTTTTTTATCACTGCATTTCCCTTTATCCTGTGTTAACCTCATTTTAAAAAAAATAATAAAGAAAAAAATAAAATTTTCTTACTTGCTTATGAACCCTTGTCCACTGCTTATTTATTTTGATTTTCACATAGTTATGGCTCATCGCACTAAAAAGCCTCAGGCCAGAGAGGAAGGTCAGTCTTCACAACCCGTACGTGAATATCCAACTCTTGACTTCCTTACCCCCATCAGAGAGCAAGCTTTTGGTGCCCTGGCATCACGTTCCATCATTACCGGTCGCCGAGTTAGTCTTTCCCCACAGTATGATGCTCATCTGATGACTAAAGTTGAACAAATGGGCTAGTAAAATTTGGTAAATTTACCGAAAAAGGTATATCCTCGCCTCCTCGCCTTATTTCATGTCCACCTTCAATCTTTTGGTATCGATAAGGAAGTTTACACTAGTAACTCCTATGTGAAAGACACTTATATCGAGTTTAATGTTAGTACTTTGGCCACTATTCTCAATGTTGACACTAGTCCTAACCAAATTTATTTCCAAACTAAGGCCCAAATGGCTCAAATTGTGGGTAACATCACTAAAGTTTATACAACCATTTGTCTTGACAAAACCACTGGGTCCCATCTTCAGGCCAAACACCTTAAGCCCCATCTCCGCATTCTTCACCGCTTTTTATTAGAAAATGTTACTCCAAAAGCCAGTTATTATGATGTTGTTCCTACTTTTAATGCCTATCTACTTTATTGTTTTGAGATTGGGCATCCTCTTGATTTATACTACATCATCCTGAGGGAAATGGACCTTATTTCTACATCACGTGACAAATCATTAGCTTTTGGTGCTTTATTGACAAAACTCTTTAAACAATTCAAAGTCAAATTTTCCAAAGAGTCCGAAGTACCTATTGCCTCCGATATCAGTGACTACACCATCACCTGTGCTGGAGGAGGTGATGTTCTATTAGCCAGTATGGCTGCTCATAACGTTCCCATGGAGGAGCCTCAAGATCCTCCTCCCATTGCTATGCCACCACCTGACCAACCGCCTCCTGCTGATTGGACATATTTTTTTAGCTTTGGAACAAGACTACTACAACCAATGCCTTGCCTGGGAATAACAAATGATTCAGCAATTTGGCCTCTCAACACCCGTGTTGATCATATTGAGGCTCACGTTGATGCCATTTATCACTATCACTTCCCTTCTCCTCCTCCAGATTCTAAGCAATGATTTCCTTTTGATAATGTCACAGGGGAGAAATGTGGTGATGTTTTGTATTATTGTGGTATTATGGAATTATTTATTATTATTATTTTTTTTTTCTTTCAAACTGATGTAGACCAACTTGTATTTGTTTTGGAAAACTATTATATTAGAACATCTATAGTTTGATATATTAGTCTCATATCATGTCTTTGATTAAATCATATTTATTGCTAATGTGCTATCTTATGTATCTAGTATGAACAATCATCCAGGGAGCATGACTTGACGGGGAGTTTTTCTTACTCCCAAACAAATCAAAACATCATAGTGTGCCATCATCAAAAAGGGGGAGATTGTTAGACTTATTTATTTTGATGATTTATTTAATTCTATTTTTGATTTATTTGGAAGAGAAAAATAGATTGAAAACTTATTTTATTCCATTATTTTTCACCTAAACTTTCTATTTTTGGAGTATATATATATATATTTGCTCAAATCAAGAGGTAAGGAGGTAATTTCAGCGCAAAAGCAATGCCCAAAATAAAGCCCAAAATAGCCCAGCACAGCAGCAGTTCAAGTAGCAATTCAAACAGTCCAGCTCAACAAGGCACCAGACGTCTAGGTAGACATCCAGCCGGATGACCAGCCAACTGCTTTTTGCCTAGTTTTGCTTCAGTTCAAATTTTCTTCTTACTGGCTGTCTAACCAGCAGTATCCTCGACATCCGCGGAAGCCATCCTTGTCGATCAGGATCCACCAAACATCTGGTTGGACGTCCCTTTGGAACAAAAATTCAGTTTGACGACCACTCTGTTCTGCAATAGCTATTTTTCAAATAGAGCTGTCATCTACTAGACCCATGCTTTGCCTCCACACTTTGCCTCCTTCAAGATCTAATCAATAATGGGGAATGCATCATTTTGAGTAGACTCAATCCTTTTCAATACACACAACAGTCAAGGCTCCAAAATCTTCTCCTTTATAAATAGCAGAGTTTCTGCTGAACAAGTCACAAGCAACAATACAAGTTAGAAAACATTCTCTGATCAATCATCACTCTAACCTTTCATTTACTCTCTGGGAAGTGTACTTCAAATTTTAGTTTACATTTTTCAGAAATTATACACTGAGCCTTACAGCTTTAAGCTCATCTTACCTGTGTGAGGTTTAGGAAAAAATCATAGCTTCATCTTATATATCTATCTTTGAGAGATAACTCTTGTAGCTTTCTTTGAAAGCAGAACAACTTTATTTCAACCTTGCAAGAGTGTAGTACACTCAGTGTTCTTAACTTCTTGAGTTCAAGGGTTTGGACTTAGAAAGTCTGTGTAAAATCTGTGGAGGATTGCTCCATTTGTGAAGAGGTTGCTAGCACCCCTGTGAAGCTAGAGTATAGTGGAAAATCTCAAGTGAACCTTAAGAAGTGGATGTAGGCTTGGTTGAAGCCGAACCACTATAAATCTATTTGCCTCTCTCTCCCTCATCTCTTTATTTTGTTTAATTGTCATAGCTATATCTCACATTTTCATTGTGCCAAATTCATTAACTGATATGGCTATTAGAACCCTTGTTTTTAATCATCTTTTCATTAGCTATATTTATCTGTTGTGCTAGTTATAATTTTTATTGGGGTATTAATTTTATTTGTAAAAACCTAATTCACCCCCCTTAGATTGTCTTTTGGGTAACATAATCGTTAAAAATTATCTTAGTCTATGCCTAACTTATGAATCATTTGACCTATTTATTTATTAAATTAGTAAACAAATATCTATAAGTATTTTTTATTTTTCAAATAAGAAATATGAACATATTTTATGCACATCCGTTAAAAATTTTGAATTTAGGTAAAAAATTATATATTTATGTTAACACTATGAAATAAATAGTTAAATATATTCATAAATTTAAAAAAAAAAAATTATCTAAGATAGAGTTGCCCTAAATTATATGTCACATTTTAGCTTTAATCTTAATTAAAATATTTGATAATAATAAATTTAAACATTATGGATAAATTATATATAATTTATCTATTTGTGGGCCCAAAAGTGAGCCCACAAGGCTCAACAGCACCTCTCCAGTCTCATGGAAGACTAGAGAGAAGCACATGCCATGTTAAAGAATCAATAATGTCTAAATTTTAAGTTAAAGAATTAATTATTTTTCATATATGTATGTATAAATGTATCAAAATCATGTATTAATGCAATCTTAGAGAAGCAATTTTGAAAATAAATATGGTATGATAAACATAAATTAAGTAATTTGAAATAGTAATTATGGTGGCATAATTTAAGGGTTTAATATAAAACTCCATGAATTTAATTATGAACTAATTAAAATGAAACACATAATGACATTTAGTATTTTCATTATTCAAAAAATTAAAAATTAAAAAAAAAATTAGTTGAGAGTTTGAACCTTAAACAAATCCTATTAACGTTTACTATGTATGAAAATAATGAGATTTGATATATACGTCGAGTAGTAATGGCCATGGTGAGGAGAAAAAAAAAAACATGTTACGACATTTTAATTATATAAATTATTTTTTACTTTAGGGTGAAGAATTTAAAATATTTTCATAAAAAAAATTTTACGACGAAATATTTTTGAGTGTGTGATTTATTAATTATTTTTTCTTAATTGAAAAACTCCTTTCTTGTTTGATGTTAAGGAATGAATGATTTTAGGAATAAAAAATACATTCTTTGTTTAAAAAAAGAAAATGTTAGTGTGTGATTTATTAATTATTTTATTAAATTAAGAAATTAAGAAATTTAGATTGAATACTAAGAGCTTTCTTAACTTTTCTTACTAAAAATCCTTTTGTTTTTTTGTTTTTTTTTAAATTATACAATATAGAGATAGATAGATAGATTTGTTTGATATAGAAAAATAAAGTGGAAACATCTTAATCTTATTGATAAATAGGAAAGTGATTTTTTTTTCTTTTTTATTTTGAAAAGAAATTGATTGGTCACATTTTTAAAATATGAGTTGGCAAATCAAAGAACACACAATCATTAATTTTATTTTTTTTTTTTTTTTGGGGGGGGGGATCCTAAAGCAAGCACTATTAAATCATAGTTGGTAAATGTCTTCATTATCGGAACTAACTCTAATAAAGTAATCACTCATTATCATTGGCAAACATGGAAATTGATGAAGCAGTTTTGTCAGACGAGAGATTGGTCAGACCGGATCCGAATGTTTTACGAATTGACTGAACTTTGTCTTTCTAGCAACACCTACACCAAGTTCAGTAGGAAAGACCCAGGGGGTGGGGTTCCTTCCTGAGGATCCTCCGATGGTTAAGTTAGATTGGAAAAAGAAATGAGTCAAGAAGTAGTTGGAGAGAGTATGTATGTATTGATATCTTTCATACCTTTGTTGGTCTTTTGGCTTACCATGCCCCACTCATGATTGCTCTCCTGCCTTTCTCTTTCCACGTTGTCTTACCAGCCGTAAGTCTATGGCTATCTATAACCAGCCATGGCAGCGCCATCATGTCACAGAAATCATGGAAGAAAAGGGGGCATCTTGTCGATGTTGCCATGGCTGGCTACCGTAGACACCCATTTTTGACCGTCCTCAAGACTTGGACGTCATCGCTTGTGCACTTGATGATTGTGATTGCATGTGTTCGTTTTGAGTGTCCAAAGTCCTCGGTGGAATGCCTTGGCTTTGAGCCTTTAA
This sequence comes from Camellia japonica, assembly GCA_030407325.1. Taxonomy (NCBI): domain Eukaryota; kingdom Viridiplantae; phylum Streptophyta; class Magnoliopsida; order Ericales; family Theaceae; genus Camellia; species Camellia japonica. The sequence continues at coordinate 27,231 of JAPPVO010000210.1, forward strand.
ACCTTGTCTTTTCTATGCCTTGTTTTGGACCAAAACTTGATGTCTGGACCTTTTAGTGACCTGTCGGCCATGGCTCATGGTTATTGGCCATTGGTGTGGCCGGTCGGCCACCAGTGTCTTTTTCCAGATATTTGTTGACAGCTGTGATAGCTGTTAGCACACTGAGCTGCATCTGCTTACACATGTATGGTGGGATGTTTCTAAGCTCAAGGCATGTTTTTCTATATATATGGGGGTTCCTCTCCTATTTTGGAGGGTTAGAAATTTTGGAACAAAAAATCTCTCTCTCTCTCTCTAGAAAATGTAAGAATACAGTTTATACCTCAGTGGCACCATAAGACAAATGGGAGTTCACCTCTCGTAGCAAGAGGTAATCTGGTGCACCTCGCGCAAACCCGCTGAAATGCTAGATACTCTCAGGTGGTAGCACATGCGTCGAGGATGATATGTCGTCGGATCAAAGGGTCAAATCCTGGGTGGTAGTAGCATTGGCTCAGGCTCTGCCTCCATATCTGGAGACAATTAGGATGGGATCTCCAGGGAAGCTCCGTTGTAAGGTATGTCATCCGCCATCTGGAAAGAAGATGAGAAAATGGTCAAAAATGAGGAAAATAAGTGGGAAATGCCAAAACTCAACCCAAGTCAACCCTAGGAGAGAGAAAAGTAAAGAAAAAGTCAAAGCCCAGAGAAAGGCACCAAACCCAAGAAGAACTCGAGGAGAACAAATCCTCAAGTGGTGAAACTCCAAGAAAAAACACCGAAATCAACTTTCAATCGGTTCAAAACGGAGTAAACTAAGAGGGTTTAGCAAAGAAAATGTGCGTGGGGCATTGGAAAACGCGTATAAAGCTCGGATCTAGAGAGGGAAAAAGTTTAGAGAGAGAGAAGGAGGATTTTTGGCTTTGAAGGAGTAAGGAAATGAAGCATGGGTGAGTATATTTAAAGACCCGTGGTGAAAAGACCATATTGGCCCCGATCTGCCATCGGTGGCTAACCGGCCACCACTGGTGGCCGACAATGTTCAAGGGTGGCCGACACCCTCCCCTTGTGGCCATCTAGTGCCCAGTGGTCCTCCATTGAGTTTTGATTCTGTTTTGTATCCTTATTTCTCAAGAAATGCATGGAAATTTCAACTTTAAGTTCAGATTGCCTCTGCAGAAGCTCCAAACCGTGTCTTCAGTGCATGATGTTCATTGCTAGTCAACACAAATGAGGTGTATCCTTTTAAAACATGTTGCAACTCTTCCAAGAGGTAAATCGGAAGTTGCTACTCAATTTATTGTGCTAAGAATGCGCTTTAATCCTTGCATAGAATATACATTATGCGTATGCATAGAACGTACATTTTACACATATGGTCTTGCATAGAATATGGACTTCTCCCTTCATGCATAGAACATGCACTTCTCCCTTCATGCATAGAACATGCTGTCAATACATTTGCATAGAGCATGCCTTAAAATTATTGCTTCTAATTTATCTTACATAGAACATGCTGCCAGTACATTTGCATAGAGCATGCCTTAACATTACTGCAATTATGCATAGAACATGCACCCTTAATATGTTATACTTGTTGAGTTTTTTTTCTTCTTACACAGGTATGATATTGTATGTATGGTTCATTCAGCGGAGCCAACACAGCAAACGATATTGTATGTATAGTTCATTCAGAGGAGTTCCAGGTGAAATCATCTGTACCCTTCGGGTCGCATCCTTTTACTCTTCCTCCTCTCGCGTGAGACACGTTTGGACGTATTCACTTTCTCCTCTCGTGCGAGACGCTTTAGGACCACCCCTTCGATTAAAAACATCCAGGTGCGTCCCGGTGTTTACACCAACCCCTTTGGTTAAAAACATTCGGATGCGTCCTGGTGTTTACACTAACCCCTTCGGTTAAAAACATTCAAGTGTGTCCTGGTGTTTACATCGACCCCTTCGGTTAAAATCATTCAGGTGCGTCCCGGTGTTTACACCAGCTCCTTTGGTTAAAAACATTTCGGGTGCATCCCGGTGTTTACACCAACCTCTTTGGTTAAAAACATTCGGGTGCCTCCCAGTGTTTACACCAACTTCTCTGGTTAGAACATTCGGGTGCATCCCAGTGTTCACACCATCTCTTTCTCCTCTCGCGTGAGACGCGTTAGGATTGTTTGTTTCTATTTTTATTGCTCTCCCTCCTCTCACGTGCAATGCGTTAGGATCTCGGTTGAAACCTTGGGTGAGCCCAATGGTTATGTTGCTTTTCGCTTTTCCTGCGTGTCGTGTAGGTAAGCCTGCATTATTTTCTTACATCATTTCTACATGAAATGTGGTTTGGCTCATGATCTCACGCGTGGCGTTTTTATTTACTTATTTCTTTTCATAGTTGAGATGTTATACCTTGTTTCGGTTTGTTTGAATGTGGCATTTTCATTGCATTGTATTTGCATTTAAATGTTTCATTACAGCCTCATTGCATGATCATAAGTTATGTTCTTGCATTGTGCATATCATTTGCATCTTGCCCCAAAACTACGCTGGTTTGATTCCTTGCAAAGGGATACGTAGGTAGCCTGAGGATGCAACCATTTGTTTTGTCTTGCTTGTTTGTTTGTCCAAGTCTTCAGCCTTGTCAAATTGGGTCGTCTCTGGTCTTTGACATTCACTCTCGTCACTTCATGACTTCCGAGTTTTGTCAAAGAGGAGCAACTGTAGACACCCCATTTTTGACCATCCTCAAGACTTGGACGTCATCGCTTGTGCACTTGATGATTGTGATTGCATATGTTCGTTTTTGATCCTTTAAACCTTGTCTTTCTATGCCTTGTTTTGGACCAAAACTTGATGTTTGGACCTTTTGGTGACCTGTCGGCCGCCACCATAGGCTGTCAGCCATGGCTCATGGTTGTCGGCCATTGGTGTGGCATGTTGGCCACCAATGTCTTTTTCCAGATATTTGTTGACAGTTGTTAGCACACTGAGCTGCATCTGCTTACACGTGTATGGTGGGATGTTTCTAAGCTCAAGGCATGTTTTTTTATATATATGGGGGTTCCTCCCCCATTTTGGAGGGTTAGAAATTTTGGAACAAAAAATCTCTCTCTCTCTTGCAATTTTGTGCTTAGTTGCTTGTTTTCTCTACACTTTTACATACACTACCTTAATCAAAGTTTCTTTTCTTTGGGATGAGGCTATTTGAGACCCTCTTTGAGCTCTAGCAAGTGGTTTTAGCTTGGTTTGGTGCCTAAACTTGAGCTTTGCTTCAAAGGTATAACACTTGCCTTGTTTACTTTGTTTCAATATACTTGTTTTGCCATCTTTTCTTACTATTTTGGGGCTGCTTTTAAACTATAAAAAGTTCTATTTTTGTGGCTTAAAAGTGGTGGTTTGAGCCCCTTTTTTAGTTAAGGGGTGGTTCACCCTTCTTGCTTCTTAGTTTGTCAAGCTTTTGTGTATTTTCTCATCACTTTCAAACTATCTTTTTTGGACCTTTTAACCACTGAATTGTAGAGGTTTTTCAATGGTAAAAACTCATTTTGAAGCCCAAAATTGGAAGGGCTAGCCTCTCCTCCTTGTGTCTTGTTTGCATGCCTAGTTAGCCCTATGTATTAGCTTAATGTTTTAGCTATCTGTGGCTCAAGTCCAGCATGTTTCACACTTTGTTTTGAACTATTTTGCCACTATTTTGGTTGTTTAGTGCCATTTGAGCCTTGTATGGCATGTTGTAGTGTAAGTTTCTTTACTAGCTTGATGTTTTAAGGCTTTAACCACCATTGGTTTGAGTTGGTTGCATGTTTTAGTGCTTTTATCACTCATTTCCAACACTTATTCATCTCTGCAACCTCCCTCCTTTCTTGATTTTATTTTTACTTTGAAAGTGGTTCAAACCCTTTGTTTTTTTAAAGCATGAAATTGAGGTGTTTGTGCATAATTGGTTTAATCCCTTTTGGGATTCATTACCAATGGCATGAGGTCTCTTTCATGCCTAAAACAACCTTTGGTTTAAGCCCTCTCTCCATTAGAGGACACTCACCAATGGACAAATTGATTAATGAATGATTTGGTAATTAAAATGTGTAACCAAAATTGGCAAGTAAAAGTGACAAGATAAGCATTCCTTTGTGTTGCATTGCATGTGTTCAAATCGGACGTTAGTTTGAACACAAGGAAAATGGAACATTCCATACTCAAAAGTGATGAAATGTGCCATCTTCCTAGGTCTCCATTGCCCTTGATCATGTATGATAGGGTGATGGTCATTTGACTCTTGTTCTTGCATTTATTAAACTTGCACAATTGGTTTCACAAGCCATCATGCAATGATTTGCTTGATTGATGGTTTGTGAACTAAGTTTTGTCCCTCCTTTGATTTCCCTATGAAAAGGAGAGACAAAGTGTGCAAACAACCCTTAAGAAATACACTATTTTGCTCTATTTTGCTCTCTGTTGCAGCAAGGAAGTTTAGGACAACAATGACAGACAACCACTATCAGTAGCCGACCAGCCCCTTGTCGGCCATCAGTGAAATTTGCACAACGTGTTGGTTAGGTGGAGCAGAGGTGTTCTGGAAGTAAGCAGCATTTTCAGTGTTCAATGTGCAAACAAAGGCATTCAGCAGCAAGGTAGTGGCTTTTCGGGTGGAAACCGAGCATGCATAGGCCTTCCTCGCCTCCCGGGATTAGCTAATTCGTTTAAATATATAGCTTAAATACATGTTTGTAATTGATTAGTTGTAGCTAATTAAGTATTGTAAATAATTAGTTAGTTTAACTAGTTATTCGAGCTCATTTTGTAATTAGTTAACTAGAATAGTTAATTAATTCGGTTTGTAATAATTAGTTAGCTTAATTAGCCTAGTCAGTAAGTTGGTTAGCTTATTCATTCAGACACTCCTTCGCGAGGGCATAATGTTATAATAAGTGTGCGTGCGTGTGTGTATGTTTTCCAACCCCACGTTTTTCTCCCTTTTATTTAATCACTTTTGATGGTTAAATTAGGGAATGTTTCGATTAGCATACCTTATGCTTGCATCCATTCATTTGTATTGCATGCACTGAGGCTCAGCGCATTATTCAAACTGCATTGTCATTTCAATATTTTTCTTGAATACGTGTTTAATCGCATGTTGTTCAAATTGTTTCATATGCTATATTAGTAGCTGAGCCTATTAATTACATTCTTCACATGCGTTGCATTCGACACTTAACATAGTTAGGATCATGCATCTTTCTAACTAGTTTCTGTTTTGGCTTGGAGTACTCAGTGAGTTTTTATGCTTTAGCATACTTGCATAAGTGTGATTGCCATGTTGCCATGGTTAGCATGCTTGCCATGAGGCTATGTGCTTAAATGTTAAACTACTTGAATGGCTATAGATGAAGGCTTGTTATTTGAATTGGAAGGATTCAACGAATGTACGTTTAAGGCCCACTTTGTTGAGTGGCAAATCATGTTTTAGGCCCACTATGTTTGCTGGCAAATCCGCAAACCTTTAAGCCCACTTGAGGTGGCAAATTCAAGCCATTTTCGCAAACAAACATGAGTTGAATTGCTCCAAATTGTGAAAACTAGTCTATATTCGCTTGTGCGCATGACATAGTAAAGCTAGCTTAATAATGAACAAGAGCACATAATGTTTATAAAAAATCATATCAAGATTAGTAGAGGCCGATCTTTGATCGGGCGAGCAGGGGTGTTCAATTCATGACCTTCCCCTCTCGTACCTAAGTTCCCGAGCCGAGGCAACTTTGGTGATGACGGACACGTGGCCTTCGACACGAGTCAGGGTTTCCCAAATTTTTCCAAAACAAAAAATATTTAGGTGGCGATTCTGTATCTGGCAAAGCAGTCCAATTTTGGCATTTTTGATTCAAAATCAATTTTCCAAAACAATTTGCTGGATTTGGACTCTTTGGTGTTTATTAGTTTCACATTGAACTTGTGAGATTAGATTCAGAATCACGGGAGTCCAAACTGTAGGGCTTTCTTTCAAACCTTCCGAAAGGGGGTTTGAAAAAGGTGAACCACAGCTACAAATAGCCATAGACTTACGACTGGTAGGACAGAGTGAAAAGACAATGACAAGGAAGCAATCATGAGTGAGGCATGGTAAGCCAAGAGGCTAACGAATGTATGAAACATATCAATACATACATACTCTCTCTAGCTACTTCTTGACTCCTTTCTTTTTCCAATCTAACTTAACCATCGAAGGGTCCCCATGAAGGAACCCTATCCTCTGGGTCCTTGATATCGAACTTGGTGCAGGTGTTGTTGGGAAGACGAAGTTCGGCCAACCTATGGACTATTCGAATCCTGTCTGGCCCATCTCTCGTCCGACAAAACTGCATTATCAAAAATCATATATATATCAAACCATACAAGTTATATACAAAAAATTATACAAATCACCTGTCCTTAGTGTTTGACTATTCAATAAATTTAAATATAGGGTAATTGTAAAATTATTAAATAGTTGCGGATATTATTGACATTATTTATGTAGTGATTTTGAAATATGGCAAAAAAGAAAGAGGGTAAATTACTAATGTACTTTTTGAGATTTGCTTAAAATACGAATTATTTCTATAATTGGAAAATTATAAATATTTTCTTGTCAGAATTTTTTATTTAACAAAATTTGTTGACAAAATAAAATTCATAATTGCTCTCCTATATAATAATAAAATTACTTAAATTATTAATAGAAATAAATTTTTAATATCATTAAAAATTGTTAATTAACTTAATGATTTATTAATAAAAGTGATTATTTGTTATGAAACTAGAAATCTTGGGGGTATATACAGTTTCTAAAATTACAAGGCATAATTCGTATTTTAAGCAAAACTCAGGAATGTGATCGTAATTTATCTACATACACACACACACACACACAAAATTAGTTGGTTATCCTTTATTTTTAGTAATTTGAGTCCGGGGAAAAGAAGATGAATTGACAAAAAACTATGTTACCATAGAAAATAAAGTTTTGTGATTCTAAGTTATGCAAAAAAATTACTTTTTTCATTTTAATCGTTTACAATTTACGTTTTATTTTAGTCTAATACAATACAATTTGAGTGTCCATAGCATAACATTTTCAAATTCAATTATTAATAGCGCTTGGTAGCAAGATTGTTGTTTATGACATTCCTTCCTTCTAACCTGCCGACCGGCTAAGTGCTAACGATGGAAGATTGAGAGAAGGTAACTCTGATTGAAAAAGAGCCATCTCCAAGAAGTATAGTTGTAGACCACCCCGAACTCCGCTCCGCGCACGAAGGCGCGAATTGTAGTTCTAGCTACTACAGTTCGGACTCCTATCACGGTTCTGAATCTAATCTCACAAAGTGCAATGTAAGACTGATAAATCACCAAAGAGTCCAAATCTGGCAATTGGTTTTGAAAAATCAATTTTGGATCGAAAAGTGCCAAACATGGACTGCTTTGCCAGATTTCAGATTCGCCACCTAAATATTTTATTTTGGAAATTTAGGAAACCCTGACTCTTGCCTAAGGCCACATGTCCGTCATCACCAAAGTTGCCTCGGCTCGAGAACTTGGGTACGAAAGGGGAAGGTCCTGAAATGAGCACCCCCGCTCGCCCGATCAAAGATCGGCCTCTACTAAACATGATATATTGTTTTTGAAAACACATGCGTTCTTATTCCAATTATTAATCTATCATTACTACGTGATGCGCACAGCACACAAGTATAGACTCAATCACGAGAATTGGAACAATTCAAGTCATGTCTGTTTTCGAAAATGGTTTGGAAGTGCTACTCGCAAGTAGGCTAAAGCGCGGATTTGCCACTCTCAAGTGGGCTTAAAACTCACAATCATCGAGTTATTCCAATCCAGGCAATCAGGCCTTCACCTACAGACATTCATGCAGTTAAACACATGAGCACATAGCCTCATGGCAAGCATGATATCATGGCAGTCACTTACACACATGCAAGGATGTTAAAGCATAAACACTCACCGAGTACTCCGAGCCAAAACAGAAGCTAGTTAGAAATCCATGCATGATCCTAGCTATGTTAAGATGCCTAATGCAACGCATGCAAAAATGCAACGGCTATCTAAGATGGCATATAAAATGCAACAATTGATGCATGTATTCAAATAGGAATTGAAAACAATGCAGTTTGAATGATGCGCCGAGCCCGATGCATGCAATACAAATGAATGATGCACGCATGCAAAGCATAAGTATGCTAATTGAAACATGCCCTAAAGCTAACCATCAAAAGCTGGTAAATAAAAGGGAGAAAGACGTTGGGTTGGAAGACATTCACACACACATGCACACTTATTACAACATTTGCCCTCTCGACGGTGGGTCCAAATGAATACGCTAAGCCTATCTAAGCTAAGCTAAACTAACTAATCTAATTATCTAATTAGACTAATTATTACAAACCAATAAAGAAATAGCTAAACTAAGCTACTTAATTATTACAACACTTAATTAATTGAACAAATTAATTAAATTACAAAACCAAATGCTAACTAACAGGTAAGCATTAAACTAAGTTGCTCCAGCTCTATTTGAAGATGTTGAACATGCATGCTCGCATTCGGTTTCTCACCCCGAAAAGCCCTCCGGTTTGTTCTTTTAGAGGCTCTGTTTGCAGGGTGTCCTTGAGAACTTGTTGCTGGGTCTTACCAAATCAAGGTTGGGGAGTGCACCAGTGGCCTGCCGGCCAAAAGTGGGACTCTGCCGGCCAACAATGGAAGGGTGCCGGCCATCTATGTGGCACTGCCAGCCACTGGTGTGCTGTGACACCATTCTGCAACAGAGCACAAAAACAGAGGAAAGAGAGAGTCTCCCTAGGGCATGTGTGTACTATGCCACCCCATATCACTTCAAAACATCAATGGAGAGGCATCATTGGATCCAAGACCATCAATCGAGCATCTCAATGCTTGATGGCCAAAGATCCAACCTTGCACACATTCAATAAATGCAATGCAAACGAGACTCAAAGACCACGGCCTTATCATGAAAGGTCAAAGGTAATGGAGACAAAGGGAATTGGCTCACTTTCATCACTTTGGGTATGAAGTGGGCCAATCCACCTTGTGTTCAACATAACATCCGGTTGAACACGATGCAATGCAAACAACGTATGTAATGCATGCTCAAATGCCAAATACATTAAGCTAGTAAAGAGCATCACTCAAGAGGCATGCATTATCAATCTCAAATGGCCAAACCTATCACGGATAGACCTAAACCATGCCAAAACAGTGGCCTAAACATGCTGGAATTGAAGATCAAAATGCTAGAAGGACATGCACATATGTTGGCCTATAAGCAAGGCATAATACACAACCCTCAAAAGCAATGAAGAAGTGAAGTATATGAGAGTGTGACTACACTATATGCACTGAAATTACATGCTAAATGGTGCCATACCATGCAAACATCACATTCATAACATGTTGAAGGCCTTAAAACCCAAAGCTAGGGAAGGCCCTTTACACTACAACCATACTAAAAAATGCTCAAATGACCTTGACCATTCAAAACAGACCTAAGGAAGGTCAAAACAATAGCAAAAACATGCTAGACTCGCAGCATAGATGGCAAGAAAAATATGCTCATTTGATGGCTCACAAACAAGGCATAAGGGCACAACTCTTAAACACAATGAGAGAGTGATAAACATGAGAGTATGACAGAAGTTTATGCTCTGAAATTACATATCAAATGATGCCATATCATGCAAATAGCTCAAATAAAGCATGCTAGAGGCCCTAAAACTCAAAACTAGTTAAGCCAACTATGCCATAGCTATACAAAGCAAGCCATACATGACCAAGACCACTTAAAACAGACCTCAAGGATGTTAAATCAGTGGAAAAAATGTGCTAGAGCAAAGCTAACACATGCTAGAATGATGAATTAAAGCATGAAGCATGTTAGGCCAACAAGGAGGATTACACTACAAGTGTATAAAGCATGCAAGAGGTGATCAAATCAACCAAAAACAAAGTTATGGTAGGTCCAAAAAGTCACAAAAACATGCTCAAACTCAGACTAAAAGAAGGAGAAAGGCATGCTCATTTGGTGAGCCAACAACACAAGCAAACAAGACAAGAGGAGAGGAGACCACCCCCTCCCATTTGGGACCTCAAAGCCACCTTTCCACCACTGAAATTCCTTTGGAATTCAGTGGTTAAAGGGCCGAAAAGAGATGGTTTGAAATGCTTTAAAAGATAGCTCAAAAGACTTTACAAGCCAAGGAGCAAAAAAGAGAGACAACCCCCTAGCCAAACAAGACTTAAACCACCATTTTAGAACCTCAAAATCAGAGTTTTTTATGGTTCAAAACCAGCCCCAAAATAGTCCAAAACAATGGAAAAAGGATGGTGAAGCAAGTGTGCAAAACAAGTACAAAAGGGGAGAGTTATACCTCTTGATGCTCAGCAGCAAAACAACCACTTTCTTGGCTCAAATGACCCTTCAACAGCCCAAAATAAGTCCCATGAGGCCTCAGCTCCAAGGTGGTTCAATTTGGTTAAGGGTCTCTTTGCAAAAGTGTAGAGGATTCTAAGCTTAAGGCTCAAAACAAGAGGAGAGAGAGGCTCCTTGAGAGAGAGGCAGAGATTTCAGCTCTGAAAACTTGTAGAGAGAAAGGGATTTTAGTGTGAGAAGCTCCCAAACTTGTTCCTCTATTGTTCTCAAATGTTCTAACCCTTGAATATGAGATACAAGGCTTCAATATATAGCAAAAAGAGAGCCTTAGGTCGAAAATATCTCAAGAGAGACAGCTGGAGCAAAATATCTGTAGAAAAGTGCATTGCTCCATCTGTGGCCGGCATTGTACCACTGTTGGCCGGCACTTGACCATTGTTGGCTGGAAGCACACTCCCTTGGACGGCAGGGGGCCGGCATTGGCCATTCATGGTCATAAACTTCCACCTCTGGTTGGACAGAAAAATATACTTTTGGGCCCGAATTCAACCGGACATAACTCCTTCATATGGACTCCTTTGCAGGTCATTATTGAGCCTAAATTGAAGCTCTAGAAGTCTTTTTTCCAATGGTGGCAGCCTCACTTCAAAATTCCAAGTGTGCAAAAAGTTATGTCTCTTTGAGTGAAGGCTGCTTTGTTTTGATCCTGCCGAGATTCATGCCCAACTACTTCTCCAACTTGTTTTCTTCTCTCCTCTCCTCTTTTCTTCAACCCCAAACCCCTAAACAAGGTGTTTTGAAAGATTTTTCACAAGAGTTCATCTCTCCTTCATTCATTCCTACTTTGTCCTTGCTCGGTTTACCGAAAAGCGCAACATTTAACAAAATACGAGCGTCGGAGCATCGTAGAAACTTCTTTTCAAAAATGTTTTGAAATAGAGGGTTTTAAGGCCTAAAAAACATTCAAAATAGTTTTGGTCCAAAAGGGGATGTGAAGTCAGGATTTGTCTCTCTCCTTGCCAAAGAAATCGAACCTTTTCCCTGTACATCTTTCATCGCCAAGTAAACCATCAGTAGCGCCCAAGTCTTAAGGGCGGTCAACAATGGAGTGTCTACAATAGTCCATGGTAAAGGGAGCAGCGGCCACAACCAACCTGTGGCCATGACCGACGAGTTGAGTGCTATAATTGATAACCATCTAAAGCCGCCGCCGCCGCCGCCATCGCCGCCGCCGCCGCTGCCCCCCATCCGTGATGAGTTCCAAAATTCCATAATGAACGCAGGAGGAGAGTCTGGCGAGACTGGTGAGTCATCTGACAACACAAAGCCAGAGCATAAGATACATAGGTGTTAGGATTAATGCGCTCCAGAAACCAATCACACACAATAACACAAGAGATTTATGTGGTTCGGCAATAGCCTACGTCCACGGGAGAGATATCCACTACAGAATTTTTCCCAGAGGGAGTTGTACACAGATAAATACACTTTGTGTTTTTTTTTTTTTTTTCCTATGTTTTTCTTCTCTTCCTCTCAGCCTCTATTTATACATAAAAGAGAGGGAACAAAGTCAAGTAAAGAGAGTTATTGGGTTGCCAAACTGCCAACTGCCAACTTCCCTCTTCCTTCTTGACTTGGAGAGCCAACCAGCCAACCTCCAACTACTCCATGTGGGCTGGAGTTAACAATTCTCCCCCTCCACGCCCATATGGATAACTGACTTCTTACTTAAAGTCCATCGCGGTTAGATTCTTGCAAACTTCAGTTTGTCTCTGGTGACAACTTTGGTCATCATGTCAGAAGGATTCTTGTCCGTATAAATCTTTACTAGCTTCATCAGTTGCTTTTCCATCACTTCTCGTGTCCAATGATATCAGACATCAATGTGCTTTGTACGTGAATGGTACATGGAATTCTTACTCAGATCAATTGCACTCTGACTATCACAATGTACCTTGTACTCTTCCTACTGTAGACCCAATTCTTGGAGAAACTGCTTTAACTACAACATTTCCTTTCCAGCATCTGCGGCAACAATGTACTCCATCTCTGTTATAGATAAAGCAACACACTTTTGTAGTTTGGACTGCCATGAAATAGCTCCCCCTGCAAAGGTGAATAAAAATCCTAATATAGACTTTCTACCATCAAGATCACCCGCCATATCGACATCTGTAAAACTATCCAAAATTGGTTCAGCTCCCCCAAAACATAGACACATCTTTAAAGTTCCCTTCACGTACTGAAGAATCCATTTGACTGCCTCCCAATGATCATTTCCTGGATTGGCGAGGAATCTGCTCACAACGCCAACTGCGTGAGCTTTATCTGGCCAGGTACACACCATTGCATACATCAAACTCCCTACTGTGGAAGAATAAGGGATTGCCTCCATTTCTTTCCTTTCAAAGCTAGTCATGGGACACAAACGCTTTATCACCTTGAAATGGTTGGCCAGTGGTGTGCTAACTGGCTTGGCATCTTTCATGTTGAACCTTTCAATCACTCGTTCAACATATTTCTCCTGTGACAGCCATATCTTCTTGGCTTTCCTGTCACGAACAATCTTCATGCCCAAAATCTGCTATGCTGGGCCTAAATTCTTTATGTCAAAATACTGTGAAAAGTCCTTTTTCAACTTGTTAATCATAACAATATCCTGTCCGATGATCAGCATATCATCGACATAGAACAGTAGGATGATGAAGTTTCCATCCAAAAACCTTTGAAAATATACACACTGGTCTACTACCATTCTTGTGTACTCGCGATTCACCATGAATGAATCAAACTTTCTGTACCATTGTCTCGGCACCTGCTTCAGGCCATGGAGACTCTTCTTCAGTTTGCAGACTAGGTTCTATTTCCCTTTAACTTCAAATCCTTCTAGTTGCTTCATATAGATCTCTTCCTTCAAATCACCATGGAGAAAGGCAGTCTTGACATCCATCTATTCTACCTCCAGATTCAAGCGAGCTGCTAATCCCAAAACTACTCGAATGGAAGTCATCTTCACAACTGGAAAGAAGATCTCATCAAAATCAATTCCCTTCTTCTACCCAAAACCTTTGACCACCAAGCGAGCTTTATGCTGCAATATGTTACCGTTGCCATTTTTCTTCAATTTGTACACCCATTTGTTTTTCAATGCCTTCCTACCCTTTGGAAGTGAAACAAGCTCATTAGTGTGGTTCTTCTGCCAAGAACTCATCTCCTCCTTCATGGCTTGCATCCAACAATCTTTATTTGTATGACTCTTTACTTCCAAAAAACTTTGAGGCTCCCCCTCATCAGTAATCAAAATATACTGAGAAGTGGGATATTTGGTTGATGGCACCGCAACTCTTCAAGATTTCCGCAACTGAGTCCTAGTTGCCTTTGGTTAAGGGGGTTGCTCCCCCTGCTCAACACCCTCTTCATCTGGGTCTTCATCTCTTTCCTCTTGATCCTCAATTTCTGGCATAGGGTCCTGCAACCCTGGCACTTCTTGTTGCATATCATCATGTCTAGCATTTTGTGATGGCTCAGGAGATGGGAACAAGTCTGGAGTAATGACATCTCTAGACTTTGTAGACTTCTTAAAATCTGTTACTATCTGGCCTTCCTAGAACACAACATCTCTACTCCTAAACATTTTCTTGTTCACTGGGTCCTACAACTTGTATCCAAATGTTGCATCTGAATAGCCCACAAATATGCATGAGTGGACTTGTCATCAAGCTTCTGTTTGTTTTCCTTGGAGATGTGTCCAAACGCCTTACACCTGAAGACTCTCAAGTGAGAATATGATACCTTCATTCTGGACCAAACTTCCTCAGGTATCTCAAAATTCAACGGGAC
>JAPPVO010000211.1:0-24359 GCA_030407325.1 Camellia japonica
TAATAGAGGAGTGTGTGAGTGATTTCCGATCACACTGCCACCTTAGTAATTCAGCTGTAGAACACAGGCAGAATAGATGGCACCCTGCTGTCCTGCACAGAAAGAGAAGGTTCCGGCGGTGGTTCTTCCACCCGGGGGCACTCCGACGATCAAGTCAGTATATCTCTCAAAGATAATCAAGTACTCAACTCACTAGCTTGAGTATATAAAAACATACCTTAGACCCATGGTGCCTCTCTTTATAGTCAATACTAATCCTAGTCCTACTAAAGCCTGACTTCTATGGACTCCAATTCTGTACTTACTTTGGACTCCTCAAGAGATAAGGATAGACTCCCTATAGAGTGTTATCCTTATCCATCCTGAAGTCTTTCTTCATCCTAGGACTCTTGTCCTTTATCTGTTTATCTCGGATTCCGATGTCTTCGGAGGTAACCTCGGCAACTCCGAGATACACCTGGCATACTACCACGACACGTGGCACCTCGGCTGACACGTCGGCGTCACCTTGCCACGTGTTGGTACTCAGAAAATATATCCCCACAACTGCCCCTAGGTTCTATTATCGGCATTCTGAGGTGATGGAACCTATATCGTTCCTTCCTTCTATTACGTCGAGCTATGAACCCCTCAGCCGAGATCATGTTCTTCAGGCCGACATGTCTTCTTTCAAGAACAAGAATTCAAATGAACTCTCCCACGCGCATGAGCTGTCATGCATCACTTCTCAACCGTTCCACTTACGCGTTTCATCTTCATTGGCTCGTGCCTGTGACGCTCTTGTAAGCCGTCTTTCATCTGTCTGCGCCGTCTGACGTGTGCGTTGCTCCAGGCACATTAAATGCCCTGTTTTGCCGCCGTTTCAAGTTTTTGACAAAAACTTTTCTTTCATCTTCTTTTCTTCACTTTTACATTCGATTTTCTTGCTTTCTCTCTCTCTTAAACTCTTTCTCAAATCCACCATTGCTCAAGCTCCAAGCTCTGCAACTGTTTCCATTCTTCATTCCAGCGAA
The DNA here is from genome assembly GCA_030407325.1 of Camellia japonica. Taxonomy (NCBI): domain Eukaryota; kingdom Viridiplantae; phylum Streptophyta; class Magnoliopsida; order Ericales; family Theaceae; genus Camellia; species Camellia japonica. The sequence goes on from JAPPVO010000211.1 coordinate 1,014, forward strand.
GCTTTCGCCGTTCCGTCGTGTCTGCAACCGTCGCCTGACCTCGGCGACCTTCATACCGGCTCCACTTTTCTGGTAAGCCTCTGTTCCTTTCATTCTCAATTCTTCTATGCTCTTTTGCTTACTTGCTGCCATTACTGCTTTATTCAAACCTTTGATTTACTGAACTATTCATCTGGATGCGTCTATTCCATGATTTCGCTCATGTCTTGTATACTCTGCACTGTTTCACCACTTTCTTGCCACCGTTCTTGAGCCTGTATTTCTTGTATTTTTATGCTTTTTGAGAACCTACCCCTGTTCTTGATTCTGAAACTTTGTTCTTTGTTTCGTGTTTTCTGTGTTTTCCTTCCAGATCTGTGCCCCTCAATCTTTACTTTCATAGATTTAGGTTTGGGATTTGTCTGTAGAACCTACCAATTCTTAGGAAAAAACTGAAACAATCCTTAACCAACATTCACCTAGGTTAGAGCCGAGGTCCCAAAAAACCCTTAAAGAACATCCTCTTTCTGAAGTAGAATACCTTTACGCCGTATCATGGGGATGTGGAGACATAGGGCAGATACCACCAAACTTGAATACTTTAGGGAAGAGTTCGCCATTCCTGCCGACGTCCATCTGAGGCTGGCTGGGGATGACGACTCTATCATGCCACAGATGATACAATGCCTTTCCCATTGTTGCTTTCACTGAATGTGGACTCAGGCTTCCACTTGATCCCCTTTTTCGTGAAGTTCTCCACTACTACAGGTTGAACCCTATGCAACTTACCATCAACTCCTATCGAGTGATTAATGGTATCATAGCCTTAGCTAGGCAGGAGAACGTTAGGATTACCCTTGCCGACATCCAATATTGTTATACCATGTGTGCCTTAACTTGAAAGAAAAAGGTTTCATCTATTACCTCAAGCCGAGGTCCACCGAATTCAAAATCGTAGCCGACCTCCCAGACTCCAACAAGGGGGCTGGAGATGACTACTTTCATTACCTCTGGAAATTGGGAGTTTGCCCCAGACGGAGGATGCCCATCTTTACCTCTTCCTCGAACTGTTAAAGAGGGCAAGGGTAAGAACCCAGTATCAATACTTAGTTGTTTCTTTTCAAGTCTTCAATATTTTATCTGTTTCTAATGTCTGTTTTCTTCTTGCAGATGTTCGCAAGCCACCGAAAAACTTTCGCCAATCTTACGTTCCCAGCAAGGACCTGAAAAAACTCCTGGACTTGCCAGTTCACAAAAGAAAAGCGCCTCTTCTTCTCAACTTTATTCCAACATACAAATCGATTTTGCCCGACGTCCCCAAAAGAAAGAAGAAAAGCCTTTCTCCTCCTACTGCCACAACTCAAACCGCTTCTACATCTCGAACAGATCAAGGATCAACATCTGACCCAACCAATCAGCCATCTACTTCGGCCCTATACTTGATCCCAGTACAAGAACGAAAACGTCGGCGAAGACTTGTCCTTACATCCGAAATGGGTCGTGCAAAACCTGTTGCCCAGGATCTTCTGGCCGACCTCCCCACTGATGTTGACGCTCAGCCAACACAGAGCATGCCCCCACCAAAGCCGAAAAGAACCAAAAAGGCTCAGCCAAAGGCCAAAGCCACTGTAGTTGAGACTGAGGATACCCTGCCAATTTCACAATTGGCTGGGAGCGGGAAGACTGCTTCCGTTCCCACAAAAAGGTCTGCTGAAACACAGCCATCAGAGTCCACACAATCAAAGAAGCCGAGGTCATCGTCTGCGACGACCTCGGGGTCCAGAATACCAAAAGTCCCCTGGACACCTGAAATTACTTTAGAAGATAAGCCTGTTCTTGCCAGCGATAGCGCCGATGACATCAACGTCGGCGTAGCACTCAGTACTGCTCTACTTCTCCCAGGTGATCTTGAGCGTAATGCCAAGATGAGTGAGTACGAGAACTACGCCTTTATGCTTCAACGTTCTGTCCAAGTAAGTGTCTTTACGTGGAAACTTGTCTTCTTTTCTCATACTTTGTAAAATTCTGTAACAATTTGTGCCTTGTGTTTTTTCAGGCCATTCAACATGCCCACTCTCTTTCCATGCAAGCTTTTGAAAATCGGGAGAAGTTGGCCGACATGAGGAGGGAGGTTTCTGCCCTTAAAAAGGAGAACAAAACTCTTCATTCAAAAATGAAAAAGCTGGAAGACCAGGCTGAGGCTGCCACCAAAGCCCAAACCTTGGCCGAAGAAAAGGCCGAATCTGCTGAGGCCATCAAGACAGTTGCTGAATCCCAAAAGAAAGAGGCCGAGGAAAAAGCGGCCCAGGCCGAGAAGGAGCTTCAGGAGGCCTTGGCCACGAAAGAAGCCGAAATCAAAGAAGCTGATGAGAAGGCTTATGCCCAGGGCATAGCCGATGTCACTGAAGACTACAAACTGCAAGTCAGGCAGGCATGCAACAGGGGCTTCTCCCTTGGTTGGATGTCCCTGATAAAGAAACTTGACCTCCCTGCCGATTCACCTTTCCGCAACGCCGACGTTATTCCTCTTCCATTCCCCCCACCTCCTCCTCCAAGTCAACCTGAAGGAGAATCTGAATCTGAGTCTGAAGATGAGGAGGAGGGTGAGGATGAGGCATTGGTAAGAAAATCCAAGGAGGCTGCTGGGACTAAGTCTCCTTCTTTGAATGAGCAGGTCTTGGACCTGACTCAAGACGATGAGGTGATGAGGTTGCCAAGGAAACCACCCCGGAGCAGGCTTCCTCCGACGTTCCTGTAGCCGAAAAAAGTATTGAAGAAACCCTTGCTCAGATCGACGCCGAGATCGAGGCGGAAAAGGCTGCCGAGGTATCTACCCAGCATCAATCATCTGATCCCAGACTCAACCAACCGCCACTGTTGAGGAATCCTAGCTTTAAGTTTATCTTCTTCTGAAAATAGTATGAGTTCTCTTCATGGCCGATGTGCCTTTTTTGTAACTTCTCTGAACAATTACTTTTGGTAGGCCGTAGTGCCTTCTTTTGTACACAACTGCAACTGTTTTTCTATGGATGCTTTAATCTTTAATTTCTCTTGATTGCTTCTGCATGGTTCTATACTTAGAATATTTTGCATGCCTTTCATACTTTGCCTCCTTTGTGCAATCTTCTCGGGGTTACATACCTCGGGTATAATAACTACAAGCTTTACTTCGGCAAGATACTGACCTGCAAACTTTTCATAAATTTCAACAAGTGTTTAAACAGTGATCTCGGTCTAACCTACTTGTAAATTGCTACAAATTTCAACAAGGATTAACATATACTGTAAACTTTTCTCAAGTTATAACAAGTGCTAAACAATGATCTATTTGTAAATTGCTACAATTTCAACAAGTGTTTAAACAATATACTTAGCTTTTACTTCAACCTGTAAATTGCTGCAATTTCAATAATGATCATATGTCGGCTTAACGTCATCTTGTAAATTGCTACAAATTTCAACAAGTGTTAAGCATTTTCTTTGATCTAACCAACCTGTAGATTGCTATAAGTGTTTTAAGAAGTATAACCTCGGCTTTGCTTCGACTTGTAAATTGCTACAAATTTCAACAAGTGAAGAGAAATAGTGATCTCGGCTTAACTTCAACTTGTAAATTGCTACAAATTTCAACAAGTGAAGATAAGGAAATCTCAGCTTAACTTCAACTTGTAAATTGCTACAAATTTCAACAAGTGTAAGCGTCTCTGCTTCTTCCTTCTCTCTTCTCTCTCTCGCTGCCCCCCATGTGAACCTGAGTTCCACTTGGGTTCTCATTATTCATGTCTCCCAGAAACAATATTATGTATCTTTATCAATCATATTTTTGAAGAATTCTGAAAGATTTTATTGATGACATCGGCCAAAATAATGCATATCTAATGATAGAAAAATTTCAAATTACAAGTGTTCCAAGGTCTTGGTAATGCTTTGCCCTCATTATCTTCAAGCCGATAAGCTCCATTGCCTAATACCGAAGTAATTCTGTAGGTCCTTCCCAGTTTGGGCCAAGCTTGCCCTCTCTGGGATCCTTCTTTTGCCGACGACTTTTCTCAAGACTAGGTCGCCGACTTGAAAATCTCTTGGATTGACCTTCTTGTTGTAAGCTCTGGCAAGCTGTTGCTGGTATACTGCGAGCTGAATTGCAGCTTTCTCTCTTCGTTCTTTCTAAAAGATCCAGATCTCGGGCTAAGAGTATATCATTAGTCCCATTCTCAACTCCCTGGGTTCGGATCCCTGGGATGCCGACTTCCAGTGGAATGACTGCTTCTGTGCCATAAGCCATGGCAAAGGGGGATTCCCCTGTTGATCTTCTCGGCGTAGTCCGATATGCCCAAAGTACGTTGGGCAATTCGTCTACCCACTTTCCTTTTGCTGCCTGCAGCCTCTTCTTTATTCCATCCAAAATTACTTTGTTGGATGCTTCTGCTTGCCCATTACTTTGGGAAAACTTGGTGTTGAAAAGTAATTCTTGATCTTGAATTTCGCACAAAAGTTCTTGATGAGTTTTGAGTCAAACTGCGTTCCGTTGTCGGCAACTATGGCTCTTGGCAAAGTAGTCTAGCAATGCATAGGAAATGATCCTTAATTATTTTACATATTATGTAATACCATCAATTGTGGTGATTTGATTTTAAATGGCATAAGTTCAAATTACGAAACCAATCTCTCCACACAAGGATAAAGTTGTACACATTTTACACTTTTCAAATCCTATAACGTTGAGAAATTTGTGTGAGAATTATCTTTTTTACATTTATTTTGCCCCGGTAAATATATTTTATGGCTCCATCCTTGAGCAGATTAAACCTGCATAACCCATTACAATAAAACTATTAGGTTGTATTTTATTCATTGGATTGACACCACGTATACTAATTAAGACGAAGTGCAACACCAAAATAAGACAAATCTATAAATCTTTTTATTGGGTTAAACCCCTATAACCCATTACCCTCAAAACTTGTGTTGTATTTTATTCATTGGATTGAGCTAAAATAGAATGGAAATTCTAGTTATAATAATTTTTTTATTATTTTAATAAAATTAAACATGAAAATAAATATTATAATCAAATAATTATTTTATTCTAATAAATCAAACATTACTTTAATTTTAATGTCATCGCTTCATTTTCCGTTTACTTTCTCACCTCGTGGTCGCATTGGTCTTCCCATGACAAACCCACAACCATCAACTATGATGTAATGCACTCGTAAATTAGTCCCCCAGAAAAAAACAAGAGAGAGGCAATTGAGAAAAATGGCCTAATTGTGCAAGTCATGATTGATTTGAGATTCAAGATTTCATTTCATGTCCCTTGTGGGGTCGATAACCGACCACCACATTCCTTTAAAATGATGTTTGATGGATAACTTGCTATGCACCACCCATTCGTTCGGCACCTTAAATTTCTTTGTTTTCTCTCGCATTTTATCTGTGGCCTCGTTCGGCATGTCAATATTTTAACTTAAAAATTAAAAAGTTATTAAAAAAATTAAAAAATTTATAATTTATACTAAAAAGTTAAAAATTTATTTTTTTTTCTACTTTTTGTACATCTTTTCGTAAAAAATTAAAAAATATTCTAAACATACTAATTTTTTTACCTCATATTTTAGTCAAAAAACTAAAAATTTATTAAAATAACATGTTCCCAAATGAGGCCTGTGTTCAGTTCTAGAAAAACCTGCACATATGGTGATTGAGATCAATTTGAACCACTAGCGTTGAAACCACCACATCCCATGAAGAAGGTATACATTACTTTCTTCTTCATTTTCTTGTTTTTTCTCTCTCTCGTCTTGAATATCTATCTATCCATGTGTGTATATAATATATATATATATATATATATATATATATATATATGTGCATATATACACATCTATGGGTATGCCTTTGTCTACTTTTAGATTTTCTAGGGGTTCATACGAAGATAGCTATGGGTATGCCTTGTTGTGTATTTTTCCATATAAAAACAAAATAGTTTTTCTAAGGTTTGATACATGAGTCTAGGATTTTGAAGACCTCCATTGAAATTGTGATATTTTCACTATTACTTGTTTTGAACTAAATTAAAATTGGAATCAAATCATATATTTTATTATTTAAAAAAAAAATTTATTAAACTTTTTCGCTGGAGTATCTGTTTTGAGAAAGAGAGAGAGAGAGAGTGGATATACAGTGGAAGTTACCTTTTTTGGTTTTTGGGAAGTTAGTATAGGAAGGTGTCGTTTGGTAATACTTACGTTTTCAGTTTTCTGTTATATTTATAAAAATTTAAGAAATTCAAATAATAAAACTTATTTAGTAAAATTTTTGATTTTATAAATCAGTGGTCTTAGTTTATAAATTTGGCCAAAAAATATAAATTCAAAAAATGTGTTTCCGTTTTGAGTTTTGAGTTTTGAGTTTTTTTTTTTTTTACCACCCAACACTAGCCACCACCCGCCACCATTTTCCCAACCACCGTCTTCCGCCACCACCCCCCACCCACCACCACCTGCCACCCACACTCACCACCCACCTGCCACCACCACCCACCACCCACCTGCCACCCAACCCCACCCACCACCACTCGCCACCACTACCCACCCTCGCCACCACCACCACCACACCACACTGCCATCCACCCGCCACCACCTACCACCGCCCATACCATCACCGCCCGCCACCTACTTGCCCCCCCCACTTGCCCCCACCATCCACCACCCACCACCAACCATCGCCGCCACCTACTTGCCCCACATCCCCACCATTCCACCACCGCCACCACCAGCCACCTGTCACCCACACCGCCATCACCACCCACCTGCCACCTACCACCCACCACCACCACCACCACCACCACCCACTCGCTACCACCCGCCACTGTCACCCACTCACCACCATCACCACCCGCCACCACCACCACTACCGCCATCCGCCACCACTGCCACCACCACTCCCACCGCACCACCACCACCCACTCGCTACCACCCACCCACCCACCATCACCACCCGCCACTTACCCGCCACCACCACCGATCGTCATCACTTTCCACCACCGTCTTCCGCCGCCACTTGCCACCACTTGCCATTTCTCACTCTTTTTTATATTTTTAAATTTTTTTAAACATTTTGTCAATTACCAAACGCGTTTGTAGTTTATGTTTTTCTAAAAATAAACAAAAACCAGTTTATAAAATTTTTGTAAATATAAACTGAAAACGTAAATGTTACCAAACAGACCCGAAGTGTTTGGGAAGTTAGTTGGCAGTGATTGGTTTTTGGCGGTGTTTGGGAAGTTAATTTTTTGGTTTTTTTTTTTGTTTTTTTTCACTAAAAGATAAATTGGTTACAAAATTAAAAAAAATAAATTCAAACAAAATATCACATCAAATTTCATAATCATTTCACTTTTTCTCTGACAAATATCATATCTAACCACAAAAAAATCTAACTATCTTTTCAAACATAAAAAATATTTTCTGTAATAATATTCTATAACTAAAAAATCCTAAAAAAAAACTCACTTCCCAAACACATACATGGTGTGGGTGCGGGGTTTTGTTAGGAGTCCGGATCGTCGGTCGCCCTTTCCTGCGGCCCGTCCTGCGACTCCCCAAAAACGACGTCGTTTTGGGGGAAATTTCAATTAAAAAAAAAAAAAAACTGAACAAAGGCAAACCAGAGCAGAAAGGGAGGAGAAGGAAGGAAGAGTCAAACCCATTTCCAATATATCCTTTGTTGTCTCTGACAAGGGAAAGACGGAGCTCTTCCTTCCTTGAGCTCTTCCTTCCTTTATGGATTGTTGTCTCAGATCAAACCCATTAACCCATTTCTTCCTTCCTTTATGAATTGTTGTCTCAGATTTCAAATATATGAGCCCTTTCCTGCTATGTTAATCTGATGAAACAGATATATAAATATATATATATATATATATAATATATTCCTTTGTTTGTTATATTAATCTAATCAAAAACTAACTTTGTTTTGATTTCAAAAAACTTTGTTTGTTTTGATTTATAAATATATATATATATATATATATATCCTTTCTAATGTTAATCTGATGAAACAGATCTGTGTTTGCTTGATATGGATCGAAACAAATCTGATGAACACAGATCATGCAACCACATCTGTGATTTCAAATTTTTTTTTTGGTAAAATCGTTTGTATATTTGTTTGTTTTGATTTTAAATATATATATATATATATATATATCCTTTCTATGTTAATCTGATGATTGCCTGCTATGGATCGAAAACAAATCTGAAAGAGAGAGAGTGAGAGTATGAAGACATTAGTAAAGCTGCCCTTGACCTGAAGACTACTTCTCTTTTCTTTCAGGACTCAACTCAAGAGAGAGAGAAAATCCAAAGAGCTCCATCTTTCCCTCGTCTGTGTCGCCATGATCTCCTTGAATGGAAGCAGTTTTCTGGTAATTTCAATCAAACCCATTTCCAAATCCCTCGATTCAGCTTTCCAATTTTTGGGTCTTCTATTTTTCTTTTGACATTGATTCCCAAACTTTCAAACAATTTACTTTGTTCATTTCAAAATTGTTGAATCAGATTGTTACAAAGAAAACAAACCCATTTCGTCAATTTCAATTTCAAGAACACCCATTTCTCTGCGTCTCTGTTGTGCTTTCTGGCATTAACATAGCATTCAAAGTTTTTGATCTCTTCCTTCCTTCTCCTCCCTCTCTACTCTGGTTTGCCTCTGTTCAGTTTTTTTTTTTTTTAATTAAAATTTCTCCCAAAACGACGTCGTTTTGGGGGAGCCACAGGAAAGGACGACCGACGATCCGGACTCATTTTGTTAGATTGTCACTTATGCATGAGATTGTCAGTCTATTTCAGTATTCTGTTATAAAAAAAAAAATGCTAGACTAATCCCACTCACACTCGGTGGTGTGTGTAATATATTGTTGTGCTCCTATTGGTCTTTCCAAACGCGCGTCTCAGGCCATCAGGTAGTAGTGTTGCGTGCTTTCCAAACGCGCGCCTCAGGAGATATTATACACTTTTTTGTTTTAATTTTTTTTTAGCACTTGTTATTGATATTATATTTATTTTAAAAAAATTAAGGTCTCAGAATTTGAGATTTCAAATATATTCAGAAATAAATTTGGGTGGTAGAAATAAATTTAATAAAATATGAGGTTTTAATGTGAAATGAATTAGAGTTATTAATGTAAAATTTTAAATAATTTTTTATAATTTTATATTTGAATCTGTAGCATTATTGATATTTATTTCAAATTAATTATTAACAATTAATAAAATAAAATAATATTTAATCCAATCCAATGATATGAAAGATGAAAAAACGAAGGCTAGGATATTTAATTGATTGAAAATTCCACCAGACACACTCTTAAGCTGTATTTGGTTTATAAATTTAGAAAAAAAAATTGAAAAAAAAAAGAAGAAAAAAAAATATATAAAATGTGAATAAAATATACTAATATTTTACCTAATTTTATGTACTTTTTTCTTTTTTCTTTTCAAATTCCTCCTCAAACCTATGAATTAAACACAACCTTAGTTATATTTGTGTCAATAGTTATGAACTATTATGTTATTAATTATGACATATTGTGATATTGATTATGACATTATTTTGGTTATAATCCAAGAGGCGTTTGGTTATACCACATGTTATGTTTTGTTATAAATTTTTTTTTAAAAAAATATTTTAATTATGGATCCCATAATATTGAGTTACTTGCATATGGTACAAAACAATGTGTAACATAACATTACCCGAATTATGCTTCCAATTGTGATATTGTTGTCTTGATTATAATCTATTGTGGTATTAGTTATGATATTTGCCATCTTTGATTATAATTTATTGTGTTGTTATCAATTGTAATGTTTGTTATGACTTATTGTAATTATTATTTTACAAAATATATTTATTTATATTTTTATGTGATAGTTGATTATAAGCCATTATTTTTTTTAATTTAATTATGATTAAAAAAAATTGATCAACCACACAAATGTAATAATTTACATATGAATTTGGGGTGTGTATAGTAGACAAAAAAAAAAAAAAAAAAAACTATTATGTTTTTACTGTCTTTCTCTTCCCTCCCATTACACCGGCCTATTCATCCTGCTGTTCTGCGTGTGCTTCTCTACCCTCCCTTGCACACCCCCTTCTACACCTACTCCAATACCACCAATCACCCTCCATATTGAGCAACCAAAAACATCCACCATTACACACCACCAGCTGACAAAATATCAGATAAAAACAATCAAATAACTTCAATTAAACCCAATTCAATGATACAAATAATATATCTATCTTAAAAAAATGATACATATAATATATGTATGTATGTCATACAGAGAGAGAGAGAGAGAGAGAGAGAGAGAGAGAGAGAGAAAGCAAAATGGTGAATCTGCAATTATATACCCACAGAACATAGTTGAAAATGATGCCCAGGTGATGTTTCTGCAAATCATATTGGCAAGAGTAAACATTTGGGTGGTTTAGGGATCAGAAATATCACAGTTATGAATAAGTGCTTATTACTGAAATGGTGGTGGAGGTTTGGGTTAGAGTATCATACTTTGTGGAAGGATGTCCTATGCTCTAAGTATAATATGAGGGGTGGTAGATGGCTGCCATGTATGGAAGGAAACAGCAGGATCTAAAAAATTTGGTCTGATATCATTGGTGCAATTATTTCTACTCCTATGCTTCACAATATGTACCTGGCAAATTCAGTCATTGAGTTGGGGAATGGTAGGAGAGCTCTTTTCTGGTTGGATAAATGGGCTGGGGAGCAAAGCTTTAAGGAGGAGTTCCCCAGACTCTTTTCGTTGTCCAAAGATAAAAGAAGAGTAGTGTCTAACTTCTATATCAGGAGTGGAGGGTCTCAGATTTGGAATCTGGAATTTAGGAGAGCTCTGCTAGTCTGGGAAGATGAGGAGGTTAGGAGACTTCATTCCCTCCTTATGAATGCTCCAGCTTTGAGGGTCACCAAACAAGATGCTTGGAAGTGGAAGGCTGACTCATATGGTTTGTTTTTTATTGCCTCAGTGTATAAAAATTATGAATACTCCTTGGGTCCTAGTAGGAGTATGGCAGTGGGAGTTTGGAATAATTATGCCCCTCCTAAAGTCAAAATTTTCGGGTGGTTGGCTTGGCAAGGCAAGGTGAAAACCTCTAGCTTCTTATAGAGAATCGGGATATTAGCTGTATCTGCCAATGTGGGCTGCATTTTCTGTCAAAATGAGGAGGAATCTGTCAATCATATCTTGCTCTCCTGTCCATTTGTTTGGTTGGTATGGTCTAATATTATGAAATGGTGGGGTTTTCAGTAGGCTATGCCAAACTCAGTGGAAGGGCTGATGCAATGGTGGTCGTTTTGCAAAATGAAAAAGACTGAGAAGCTGCTGTGGAAGGTTGTGCCTTTGGCTGTTTTGTGGTCTATATGGAAGCATAGAAATGATTGTGTTTTTAATGGTGCCCAGCCAAATCTTAAGGAACTATGCGAGGTTGTCAAAGCTCGAATTGCTCTGTGGGCCCAATCCTCCCCAGCTAAAATGGAGTTCTTTATCAATGATGTAGTCTTCAATTTGCCTCAGGCTCAATACTATATTAGGAATGGCTAGCTATGGGCTTATTTGTTGTACAGCGGATGGGCCTGTTTTGTTGTGTAGCTAAAATGGTGCATGAGCTTGTGTAAGGCATGGTTGTTCGATCTGTTATATTTGTCATACTTTTGGGATTGTCTCTGTGAGCTAAACCTGTTGTTGCTTGAGCTGTAAAAAAAAAAAATTCTGATTATATGGAGCACATTGTAAAAAACTTCATCTGTTTTTGGTCTACTCTGTGCTGGGGTTGCTCACTGGGTTGCTGACTTTGAAACTCTATGTGTCTTTGTGAAATAAGGTCTGGTTTATAATTCACAGCTTCTGTGCAGGATTTGGTCTCAGGTCTGGTGCTTGGGTGTCTAAGGGGGATGAATTGATGTCTTGGTTATGCAGCTTTTGTGAAGGATCTGGTTATGCAGCAGCTTTTGAATTGTTGAATGAAGATTGGTCTTGTTGGTGGCTGTTTGAATGTGGAATGGTCTTGTTCACTCTACATTGCTGCACTAATGTTAGGGGGGTGAATCTGCTCTGCTGGTGTCCTGGTGTAGTTGGTGTGTATGACCTGCTATGTTTGTTCTATCTGTTATATCTGTCCTTTTTCGGGTTTGTTTATATGAGCTCAACCTGATGTTGATGTTCTATCTTTAATGTTTTTTCTCTGATTACATGGAGTATTTTGAATTGTTGTAACATTATGAATTGGTTATGCAGCAGTATTTTGACTTTTTGTAATAGGTGTTAGCTCTGGACTGGGGCATTTGGACCGAGGCCTTGTTGAGTCTACACTATTGGGGGAGCATTGTGAATTGGCTATGCAGCAGCATTTTGATTTGTTGTAATGGATGTTAGCTCTGGACTAGGGCATTTGGACTGAGGCCTTGTTGAGTCGGCACTATTGGGGCATTAGAATTGTTGGTTCTGCTCTGCTGCCGTACTCTGCTGGTGTTCTGTGTTATCTGTTGTTGTTCTGCTACTGGATTATGTTATATGTTCTGGGTGGCTGTAAGGTTTGGTGGATGTCATAAGGGCTTGGTGGTTGATCTGATTTGCTGGGTGGAAGGGTTGCCCTGCTGTGTTGAAAGGATATGCTCAGCTGCATGGATGAAGCTATGTTGATCTGATCAGGTACAGTGGTTTGTTTTGCATCAGAAATAGAATGTGAGCTTGTGTTAGGCCTGGTTTCTAAGGAATGATGCATCACAAATGAAATGCTGCTATTGATCTGGTTCTGAGGATGTTTGAACTGGTTCTGAGGATGTTTGAACTGGTTTTGAGGATGTTTTCTGGTGTGGTCTACTGCTATGTTGTTTGGACTTGAAGAGCATCTCAAGCAGGGCTTCTCTTATTAGTAAATGCCAAGAAGAATGCTATGGTGGTGTTTGGGAAGCAAGTTCCCAAATTTTTTTCTCATTTTTTCCACTAAAAGACAAAAGTTTTGCAAAACCAAAAAAAACACATCCAAACAAAATATCACATCCAACCCCATAATCATTTCACTTTTTCTCTCACAAACATCACATCCAACCACATAAAAACCCAACTATCTTCCCAAACATCAAAAAAATTTTATCTCATAAAAACCTACATCTAATAAAATCTACATAAAAACTCACTTCCCAAACACCATCTATATATGCTGTACTAGTGATTTATTACCTCATGGTGAACACATACAAGCTATTCAGCAGTATGCTTTGGACTGGATCCCAGTGTTTGCCTTCTGGTTGGTGTGGTGCCACTAGTTTGAATTGTTTGGGAATTTTCTTTCCTTGTTTCTGTTGGTGTATCTTTTGATGTTTTTTTCTTTCTCTCTTTTCTTGTTGGTTTCTCACCAACTTGCAGTGGTGCTAGCACATGATTGGGTATCCTCCTTGGTGCCAACCTAGTTGGGATTAGGGGGTGTACTTTGATGCTTTTTGCACCTCCTTTTCTTTATTGATGTTTTTTTCATATGTAATGTATGTTTTTCTCATCAATAAAGTGCTTTTTTGCTGATAAAAAATATATATATATATATATTAGCAAGAGTAATTTCAAGTCCTGAGTGAGAGTAATGGGAAATTGCAAACCTTCCCTACCCCACCATTTTCGGCTTCTCGTCATTGACCCTCCCCCAGTCTCAGCCCCACCAACACCGCCATCGTCCTTTCTTCCTTACCCAAAACCACCACAAAACACCCCTTTCTCTCTCTCTCTCTCTCTCCATCCCTCCCTTCCCCCTCTCTATTTTTCTTCCCCGTTGCTGAGTCTTGAAGGAAAGAAAGGAAACAAGAAAACAAATATATATATATATATATATTCAGGATATTAAAATTTTAATAATTTAATTTTAAATAAAAATAATAATTTTTTTTGCACACGACATATACATTTTTGTTATATAAAAAGGTCACTATTCACATGAAAAATGTTAGAGAGCTAAATATTTTAGATAGCATATGGGTATTGGTGTGATGTGAGTGTGTGATCAAATTTTTTATAAAATTTAATAAAGATAGTTGTTAGTCAATAGGTGTTTTTTTTCTTTTTTTAAATCAACAAATTTTATTTGAGATTTTAAAATTCTCACCATTCTAGTTGTTTTTTTTTTAGATGGTACCATTCTGGTTAAATGTTTACTTTTTATATAATATAAAGATACACAGAAATCATTCTTTTCTTTAATAAACTAGTGTATGTGTATATATATGATGAGTAATGTTACATTTACATAAAATTCTACTAGCAATCTTACTAAAAGTAAAAATCATTGAAAGTTTAAATATTACTATTATTGTTTTACAATCAATTATATTTGATTATTTATATTTTTAATAAGATTATTAATATGTATAGAATTATTTCTATATTATATATTTACTGAAAATATTTATATCAAATATCATTGAAAATTTAAATATTACTATTATTGTTTTACAATCAATTATATTTGATTATTTATATTTTTAATAAGATTATTAATATGTATAGAATTATTTCTATATTATATATTTACTGAAAGTATTTCTATCAAATATCATTGAAAGTTTAAATATTACTATTATTGTTTTACAATCAATTATATTTGATTATTTATATTTTTAATAAAATTATTAATACGTATAGAATTATTTCTATATTATATATTTTCCTGACATTTTAATGTATACAGCAGATGGAATTGCCCAAAAAATTTCCCAAATATTGGGATTGGCGTATTCGTGACGGTGGAAAGTTGAATCCAGTCAAGAATCAATGTAGATGTAGTAAGTGATGCAACAATTCCTCTTTAGCCTCTGTTTGGCAAGGGAGATTGGGGCTATTTTAGCCACTAGCGAACAAAAAAGGCTAAGACTAAGTTTGGGATGTGCAAAATAATTCAAAAAGTCAAAAAGTTACTCAAAAAGTTAAAAAGTTAACACTATTCACCAAAAGTCAATAATTACGGCTGCACAACTCCCAATTCAAATTTTCCTCTAAAAACCAATTTTTATAATTTTTTATTACACATTTTTCCATAAAAAGTCAAAAAGTTAACCCAAACATCCATATTTTCAATCTCAATTTTTTAATCCAAAAAGACAAAAAGTACACTCATTTAGTCTTCCCAAACTTGGCCTAAATCAGCCAAATGGAGACAAAAGCCAAGTACGTGCTTGGCAACAACCCATGCCACAGTAAATTTACCAAACTACCCCCACTCACTCCTCTGATTGAGAGGGCCATCGCCTCACTACACACATAACACATTTTCTAGGGCACACAGAGAGAGTGAAGCGAAGAGGCGATTTAGAGACCCTTAACGGCGAAGACATCTGACGAAGCTTGCCAGAGCCGATCGGCACCGGAAGAGGCTACTGCGGCGTCGAAGAAGAGTCGTGAAGCTTGCCAAAATCGATCGGTTGGGGCGTACATCTACGGCGTTGAACAAGAAGTCACCGTCTCAAACACCACTGATCTTTAAGTAATGGGTGTTTCAGTTTTGATTTCGTTTTCTTTTTCGCGTAAATCCGTCCTCTGCATCCCGATCTGCTTAGGTTCATCTGTCAAATCCCTCTCCTTTGCTGATTACAAATTTTTTTTTTTTTTTAAATTTTCTGCGGACTCTGGTTTTTGTTTGTCATGTAGGAAACCCACTGCCAAATGTGAAGACTTTGAAGGTTTCACAGATACACACAAAACTAAAATATGGATTTTTAGGTTTTACTTCCCAAATCAAGTCCAATATTTCCAATGTCATATTGTTTGTATATTCTTCATTTTTTCTGTTTTGTACCCTATTAATAATACCCACTGATGAAAATAGGGTTTCGAAGAGAAAGTCAATTATAGAATTAGCGTGGTCTGTCAAATTAATGTATTGGTATGTTATTATTAGAATGTTACAGTGCTCTGTTTGCTACAACAGAGCATTACAGTGCTCTGTTCAAATTTGTCATCCGTTTTTCTTCAATAATTATCTTTGCTGAGGAAGATAATTCAATGGAGATCATGACATTTCCATATCCATGGTCATTAGGGTTAATTTAAGTTGAGACTTTTGGCTTCATCCAAGTCAGAGTCGATTTGGATCTGTTGTTATATAAATGTAAGAGAAGTAAATTGAAAAAGATAGATATAAATCTATGATCAACCCATGATAAAAATTGAGAAATAGATACATATGAAGTACTTTAAAAATCTGTTCTTACATAAATATGTTCTTGGCAAGTTCTTATATAAATCTGTTCATGATAAAACAATCTGTTCTTGATTAAATTGAGAAGTAAATTGAGAAATAGGTAGATGTACATCTGTTCTCGATTTGTTCTTATATAAATGTAAGAGAAGTAAATTCAAAAATAGATAGATATAAATTTGTTCTTATATAAATCTATGATCAATCTATGATACATGACCGAGAAATACATAGATATGAAGTAGTTTGTTGATTTAAAAAAATTGAAATCTTATCAAGATTGGCAGAGTTTATCGTTGTTATGAACAACATAGGAAAGTGTTATATTGGAAAGGTGTTATTGAAATCAAACTTTGTTGGCTTCATTTAATGAAGATTGATTACTGAACCCATTATGTCCCTCATATGCACAAACATCTGTGTTGTTTTGAAGAAGTATAAAAATTTGATTAGCTTCTTGACATGTGCTGGGAAAATTTTGCATGAATTGTGTTTGCTTAGATCTTAGTGTATTTAGAACTTCTTGGGTGGGTGACTAATCTTATCCAAGAGTTTATGCAAATGTGTCTTGATTTCGAAGCCATTGCACTTTCTCGACTGTTTCTCGATAGGAAACACATGGTGTTCATAGCTTTTTATTATTATTATTATTATTATTATTATTATTATTATTGTTGTTGTTGTTGTTGTTGTTGTTTTTGGGTTGTATATCTCCCATGTGTGCAAGTGCATAAGGATAAAAGAACGTAGATGAAGAACGTATCTTTTAAAAAATAAATAATAATTTTAAAAAATAAATTGTTACAAAATAAATTTTAAAACAAAAATTTTAAAAGAAGTTTACCACTATAGAAGAATGTGGATGAATAATAATTTTCAAAAAAAAAATTCATTACTGGTAAATTACGACATTAGTATTTCTACGTTACCATTTTGATTCTTGTAAATTTAATTGATTTAATTTGATCATGAATTTATAATTAATTGATTTAATTTGATCATGAATTTTTAATTTGATTCATGTAAACAAACAGTGTTCATGGCTTTTTTATATTATTATTGTTTTTTTTGGGTTGTATATCTCCCATGTGTGCAAGTGCATAAGGATAAAAGAACGTGGATGAAGAACGTAAATTTTAAAAAATAAATAATAATTTTCAAAATTAATTTCTAAAAAATAAATTTTAAAAGAAGTTTACCACTATAGAAGAACGTGGATGAATAATAATTTTCAAAAAAAAAAATTTCATTTCAGATAAATTACGACATTAGTATTTCTACGTTACCATTTTGATTCATGTAAATTTAATTGATTTAATTTGATCATGAATTTATAATTTGTAATTAATTGATTTAATTTGATCCTGAATTTTTAATTTGATTTATGTAAACACACGGTGTTCATGGTTTTTTTATATTATTATTGTTTTTTTTGGGTTGTATATCTTCCATGTGTCCAAGTGCATAAGGATAAAAGAACGTGGATGAAGAACGTAAATTTTAAAAAATAAATAATAATTTTCAAAATCACTTTCTAAAAAGTAAATTTTTAAATATAAATTTTAAAAGAAGTGTACCACTGTAGAAGAACATGGATGAATAATAATTTTACAAAAAAAAATTTATTTTTTGACAGTGAAGCCATGAATTCTTAATTTGATTCATGTAAACACACGGTGTTCATGCCTTTTTTATCTGTTAGTTTTCAAAATGAAATTTACTTTTACCTTTCTATTAACACGTTGACAGTGAAACCATAACTAGTAGGCTGCTTTTCTGTAATATAAAATGCATAAAATAATGAGCTGGTATACCCATCTTATGAAACTTGTGCATCAGCGTATTCAGTTCATGTTTAACCTGAAATATGGGTATCATAAACTAATTACTGCTATGATTCATTGTTACTTTCGAATGTTTGTCAAACATAGCATGGTTTCGTTTACCTCTACTGCAACTTCCAGTACATGGCCACGTCGAATGTGTGCTTGTGGACATGGCCCCTGTATTGTTAAGATTTCCAGGTCCACAAAAAATCCAGGGCGTCCCTACTTTACATGTCCCCGCCCTGTGGTGAGTGCCCAATTCATTACCGGTCATAACTGCCTGAATATTAACAACCCATTGACTAATAGTTTCATCATTTGCACTCATCAGCCCTGTGTTAGTTGGATTGGTTGGTGCAAAGAACCAAGGCGAGAGAGCACGGACTATGCGTCATCCAGAAACGACATTGTCATGCAATTGCGGGGTGATGTCATACACATTCAACAATCCTTGCGTGTCCTAAAGACCATTGTGTATGTGCTATGCATTGTCGTTGTCATTTTGTTGTTGCGTATGTAAGGAACATTAGGATGTTGTTAGTATGTTCGGAACGTTAGGAGGTTGTTAGTATGTTGTTCGTATGTTGTTAGTATGTTGTAGTATGGCTATAAGCTTGCTTTGCGTTCCTCCACTAGGAAAGGGTAGACGTATTAATGACTATCATAACTATGTCCACCGCTCAGTTGCATGCTTATTTATGTATTTTATTAATGTGCAATGGTTATATGCTGTCAAATTTAGCATCCTATTTGTCTGTTTATTGTTCATGGGCATTGATTGTGCATCGTGCAACAATTTAAATTATTTTGCTATGGGCTTATACATTTGTATATAATAACCAAATATGTGATGGTGATATTTTGTAACCGTACATTAGTTAGCTGCGTCATTGTTGGTAATGGCTTCTATACGTACTTCTTCGCATACCCAATCCAAAAGCAAAGGCATTGTGACAGAGAAGTCAAGTAGTCTTGAAGAGACATAGAATCAGTTCAGCCACAAGGCCTTATGGGATAGTGACTCAATCCGAATTTTCCTGCAGTTGATTGCTAATGAGATTACAAAAGGAAATCGGCCATTCTTAGTCCTCAGCCAAGCAGGGTACAAGTCGTTGGCAAGGAAATTTGAGAAAAAAACAGGAAGAAAACATGGCCTCAAACAGTTGAAGAATAAATATATGAGTCTAAAAAAAGAGTGGCAAGCGTGGACAAAGTTGATGGATTTAATCAAAGGAGTGTCAGGGATAGGGTTTGACAGTGAAACTGGTATGTTTCATGTATCTGAGGAGTGGTAGGACAAGATGGAATCGGTAAGTATGTGTTTGTTTCGTTTCATATTTACCAGTAAATTTAACCTTTTTCGTTAACTGCATTACTTGTTATATGAAATGTAACGTGTTGCTCTTTCATAAATCTCCAATTGTACAGATAAACAAGGTGTGTGCCAAGTTCAGGAAAAAAAATTTGGAACATCGTGACTAGATAGAGACTGTCTTCACTGGGGCATCAGCTACTGGTAAGCACTATTGGACCCCGGGAGAGAAACTTCCTAAAGTTGCCGATGACTCATCTGATTCTATGCACAGTTTGGGAGCGCAACCATTTGCTGATCCAATACCCGCAGGAGTATAGGACGTGGATTTAGATTCTTCACTCGAGCCTGTTCCAACTGAAAAGGGAAAAAGGAGAAAGACGCCATCAACAAGTGTTTCAAAGTGGAAGAAGGCAACAAGTGAAGCGTCAGTTATTGCGGAAAGCATGAACAATCTAACAAATGTGGTTCGTACCCAGAATCAGCAGGCTACGGTGAGGCACCTCACAGGTAACGAATCACTGTACACAATTTCGGAGTGTATGCATCAGCTGACGAATATTCCATCCCTGATTGGTACGCCGTTATTTCATTTCGTCTCGACACTTATGGATAACGCAGATTACCGGGAGGTGATGATGTGCCAGCCTGATGACGACCACATCATAGGGTGGCTTACACAAAAGCAGCTCCAGTGTACTGCGTCGGAGCCGTTTGGAACCTGTTTGGAGCTCGCTGGATGTGATATAGTGGTGTACTACTAACGATGCTTGGCCTTCTCTTACTTTGCAAAACTTTTATTTAAGTTATTGTTGGAACTGTACTAAAACAGGATGGTTGTGTGTGCATGTTTTAAACTTTTTTGAGTTTTTTTTTGCTAGCTATGGTGAACAAAGGTTTGCATGTTTGTCTGAGTTTAGGATGGAAGAATGGTTGTGTGTTTTTTTTTGTGATGGAATAGGATGGTTGTGTTTGAATTTTATTTATGGGAATGAAATGTGCAACGACGAGCTACGTGTGGTGCTTTTGTATTTATTTATTTTGTTTGCGAAACTGTTATGTAGATTGACGTCATCTTTTGTGGTTATATTAGTAATGCCATTATTGTGTTAATGGTCCCCCTCTACACAATTACAACCAGGTTCACTATTTGTTTAATTCATATCATTGTACATGCAATTGTACGTTACTATTACGCGTTAGTAATGCCATTGGTGACGCAAATTTTTTTACATTAAAAATGATGTCGGCATTCAAAAAAATTGCAAACAGTTATTACATTTGAGTCAATGCATCACGTGCAAACTGATTGAACCAGTGCCACTGTTGTAGGTTTCGCAAGAACCAAGACGTGATGAATCCCTGGGATGGAAGCAACAATGACGATTTAAGGGAAATGCTTAATCAAATGGCTGTACAGCTGCAACAACAAAACAACTGGACATTTCTACAAGCATGCCGGTATATCAAAGAGTGGTACAAAAAATACATGGCTAAAACACCATGTCGCACTTCTATATTGACCGGGCATGCATGGATATCCGAACTATATGTGGGCCATATGGATCGATTTGAGGAAAATGTTTGCCTGCCGAAGCAAGTTTTTGCCGCTTTGTGTGAGACATTAGTATGATTTTGGGTTACAAGTACCGCAACGTCCACATGGCTTAGCTATTGAAGAAAGCATTGCAATGTTTATCCACATGTTAAAAGGGATGCAAAATCGGGAAATCCAAGAACGGTTCCAACATTCGGGGGAGACTGTGTCATGGCATGTGCATAGCGTATTAACTTCCATGAAAGAGTTCACTGTTGTTCATTGCCAGCCCACATATAGTCAGCATCATATACATCCATACGTGCGGTCTAAATGGAAATACCTACCGTTCAAGGTACTATTGAAAAACCTCACCCAATTATTTGTGCCAAGTCCAGTTATTTTGTTTTTATTTTTAAGTGGACGTGACGTATGAAAATAACTAGTACATGTACCCTTAGGAGTAACAATACAATTGGGTTGCTGGTAGGACTGTATTGGAGCCATAGATGGAACACATATAAGTGCATGGGTTAGGGAGCCAGATGCGTCAACATATTTTGGTAGAAAATACTGTCACACGCAAAATATCATGGCCGCGTGCGATTTTGACATGTGTTTCATTTTCATTTCGTGCGGATGGAAAAGAAGTATGCACGATAGTCGCATCTTCAACGAGATACTAACAAATGACAATGTCCCATTTCCACATCCTGAAGAAGGTAACACATTGCATTGAAAAATCGATGGGGGTATAATTTTTCGTCAAACATCATTACTTGAAAATGAAGCACAATATCAATTTTCGTGTCATAAATTCTTATACTGGCTGCAGGCACATATTATCTTGTCGATGTTGGCTATCCGAACCGGGTAGGATACCTAGCACCTTTCAAAGGCAGTCGTTACCACCAACAACAATTCCGAAGTAGTCAATAGAACAGGACGACAAAAACCCCAAGGGAATTATTTAACAAAGTACACTCGTCGTTACGCAGTGCGGTGGAACGCACTTTCAGTGCCTGGAAAAATCGATGGGGGTTTATTAGAGACATGCCTCGGTATGACTTTGCAAATGTGCAAGTTCAGTTAGTAGGTGCGTCAATGGCATTACATAATTATATATGGCGAAATACAGGTAATCCAACAACTGTTCACCCAATCTGCGACGAGGAAGAGGCTATGACAATAGTAAATGCCATACTAGAAGTTGAACATGACGAGGATGGTTTAATGGTTGGGGATGAGGACCCGCATATGGCATTGGTGCAACTTCGCATACGCGACAAGTTAGTGTACTTGCATAATAATGGAACGTTAGGAAATATATAATAGTCCACCTAATATTCGTAGGGTTCTAACATTGGTAACACACGTGGAACAGACTGTATTCAAATATATTATCATGTACAATATGTATGTGTTTACACGGGAATATAATCCCTTTCAGTTGGTGATGTGCCTAACTTTGAAAAAACAAAAACCACAGAAAAAAGCCTTTTCGAAAAAAAAAACAAGGTCAAACAAATAAGAAAAATAAAAAAAAAACAAATTCAAAAATTATCATGTGCCACGTCAATTTAAAATATAAAAAGATCAGTTTAAAATAACAAAAACCCAAAACAGACATCACAAAGTATCATGTGCCACGGCAATATATGATTTTTCACATCATTTTAAATAAATTACATGAAAAAACATTTTTCCAAAAAAAACAAACAAAGTAAAAAATAAAAAATAAAAAATAAAAACATAAATTAGCAGTTGCCACATAATTTAAAAATAAAGAAAACACATGAAAAACCATTTTTAAAAACTAAAACAAATTAATGTATACAAATAAAAAAAAAATTGACAAAAGCGTAAATGAAAAAAAAAGAACTACAAAATAAGCCTCATCCAACAAAAAAAAAAACAATTAAAAACAGAAATTAGCATTTGTCACGTAATTTGGAAAAAAATAAAACACATGAAAACCCATTTTTGAAAAATAAAAACAAATTAATGTATACAAATAAAAAAAAATGACAAAAACGTAAATTAAAAAAAAAGAACCACAAAAATACACCTCATCCAAAATAAATAAATAAATAAAAACATGAAAACATAAATTAGCGTTTGCCACGTAATTTAAAAATAAATAAAACACATGAAAACCTATTTTTGAAAAATAAAAACAAATTAATGTATACCAATAAAAATAAAAAAGACAAAAACGTAAATTAAAAAAAAAAAGAACAAATTAATGTATACAAAAAAAATGACAAAAACATAAATTAAAAAAAAAAAAAAAAAAGAACCATAAAAATACGCCTAATCCAAAAAATTAAAAAAAAAAAAAATCCGGTACAATGACGCTGACGTGGAGGATGTAAGGCAAGGAGTTGGCATGTCAAAATCACTTCAAGGCAGTTTGGTCATTTAAT
>JAPPVO010000212.1:0-28017 GCA_030407325.1 Camellia japonica
CTATGTACTTGAAAAGATGATGAATGAAACAAACTTTTTATTGAAAAAGTGTTACATTTTTATATCTCATGTATCGCATTGCATCACATCACATGCTACATCTCAATGTAAGTAAAATTGATCTGTTGTCTGAAAATTGAGCACTTGCACTGTAATAATCAGATAACCAACCAGCCAATAGCAAAATAATCAAGCAAACCACAGTTTAACCTAAACACACTCATACTCTGTTGGGGATTAGTCTGCATACAGCCCATATCACAGCACTCGGTTCATCCTGCACACGGCATACCTTGAACAAACAGCCCAATCTAGCAAGACGAACTACGAAGGTTGAAACGGTTGAAGTTGAAACACACTCAGATGTCCCAAATTTTCCCTTTTCTTCTTTTGGTTCGCCTAAATGTAGAGAATGGCGGCACTCTGAGCATAAATGATTTTTGAAATTGAATAAGGGTTTTTTCAACCGAGGTATCGAGCCTAAAACTGAACACAGCGGGAACTCAACAAAACAGACACACACACAGAGACACGCTCGGAAAAGACTCAAAACGAAAGTTGAGGTAAACAAGACCAAAGACACGACACATGGACGTGTTTACAAAAGCAAAACCTCAGATCTCGAGGAGCCAATTCCTCCGGGTATGATTCCCACCCATTCTGACTTGTGATTCTCACGTCACTCGGCTCTCAAGCTCATTTTTTCCTCACAACACCCTTTTCTCACTTTTCTCTCGACTTACATCTCTATTCTATTTTCTCTTCATTTTATCCCTCCCCTGAGTGGTTGATGACGAATAGGAAGTCGTGGGTTCACCCACAGTACTGTCAGCTCGCGGCTATTTCTTCTGGTGACGTCCAGTTGAGATTCCGGATGGGGAAAGCTTCTTCCGGCGAACAGGATGCCTTTCTGGCAAGCATGTTAACGGCGGGGGAAAGACAGAATACCTGACTCCACTGTGCCCCTAGTTCATCACTTTGACCATTTTTTTTGTTTTCTTCCTAAAACAGTTTTGACCGAAATGAGAGTCGGATCAACATACTTGTTCAATTTTTGATTTGAAAATCCTGCAAGTCAGGCTGCGAGCACTGAAAATTTTCCTTTTGGGGTCCAAGAAATGGTCCGATTTTGGAAAATGAAATGGTTTTTTTTTGAGAAAATAGTCAACCTCAGTAAACATTTTCAAAAATTATTTTTGCAAACAATCAATCCTCGACGAGCACAGAACCTACCCTCGAGATGCGTAAACTCGGATTGGAGGCAATGGAAAATTGCCCCTTGCTCAAAGGGGGTACATGGCAACGGAAAGTTGCCCCTAGTTTGGACAGCAACTCAGGGCAACTTGTGACAACGCATGGCAACGGATGGCAACGGAAAGTTGCCCCTTGTTTGGATGATGCCGCAGCATGCTGAAAACAGTCTTTATCAATGACGACTGAACTCCGAAGACGATGGTCTGAACCAATATATGGACACAGTCACTGTAAGAGCAATGGTGGCTGGACTTCAGGATGAAGTTGCCTACGTATCCCGGACGTGGGAATCAAGCCTACGTAGTTCACGGTTGTCATAACCGAACTGTCGGATGCAGATGAGGCAAGAATGATCAAAAACCATTACATGGACTGAGGCGCTATGAAAGCGTTGGGGGCTGGACTTCAAGATGAAGTTGCCTACGTATCCCAGACGTGGGAATCAAGCCTTACGTAGTTCCGGTTAAGGTACACTCGGGTATTAACCTTCACTTTTAGGCTCTAACTTTTGCCAAGGCGCCCGATGCGGGTTTTCGACCTTGCGAGCTTCTTTTCTTTTTCTCTTCATTCCTTCTTTTTTTTTTTTCTTTTCTTTTTTTTCTTTTCCTTTTTTTTTCAATTTTTCAATTTTGCATTTTTTCTTTTTTTGTTTTTTCTTGTTCTTTTCTTGCTCTAACTTTTGCCTGGGTCGCCCTTCCGGGTTTTCGGCCCAGCGAGCCTCTCAAAGGGTAAAAGTGTAACAAGTCCATGCCAAATGGTTTTGAAATTGAAGCCCTCTGTATCCAGGAGAGTGACTACTGTGTTGATTTGCAGGAGAATCCATCACGGTTGCTTCACTAGCTTTTTCCAGCGAGATCTGACCTTCTTGATCTGGTTTTGGTGCCTCTTGCTCGAGGGCAGCTTCAAATCGGGCCACACAGGCCTTACATGGCGGTTGCGGTTGACTGTTGAACGCTTTGAATGGATTCCAGGTTCGAAACAGATAGATTGAATCTTGAGGCTGAGAGCGATCCTAGGCTGCACAATCTCAAGGACGATTCCACACAGGTCTTCACAGGACCTCGCAAAACATTTTGTTTTTGAAAGTTTTTACAAAAGCAACACATTGCTCATGTTGAAGATAGTGTGGAACCAATTTGGATCAAGCCAGGGTCCTTCTCAGTACTCGCGCTGACAGGCATGATTTCATTTATTAAAGGCTCAGCACGCCTCTCTTTCTCTCAAAAAGATCAAAATTTTGCAAAACCCGAGGAATTCCTTCCTCTTCGTTTTTATCACCGCAGTGTTCAAAAAGGGTTTTTGAAAAGCTTAGGTCATTACAATGATTTTCAGGGCACAAGAGAGTAGGTAGAATGTACTGTCGTTCCATTCGCCTGCTCTGGCACAACTAGCTCAAACTGAAAGCAAGCACGAAAACAAGATAGCCACAGCGGTTTCATTCAGATTTGTTGGTATAACCGGCTCCTCGGCAGAAACAGACTCAAAAAAAAAACGGGTAATTACAAGACAAAACGGTGTTCGAGGGAACAACCCCGGAATCACCTGGTATTCTATACAAAGGGGACTGACTCGCTACACAGATCCTTAAGCAAAAAGACTGACTCAAGACAAGGAGACAGATTCAAAACAAAAGACTGACTCGATACCCAAGCCAGAATTTACAAAACTAGTGTTCGCAGATGCTCAAAAATGTGCCAGACACACAAAAATATACCAAGCGCCGCCCGCAGGTGGTTCACTCTCTGATTACATACTCGCAGTATCAGTATCCTCAAAGTCCAACAGCTGAGTAGTAACGGACTTGGCTGAGGTGGGTGGGAGGATAACCTCGTTGTCAATCAAATCCTGTACCTCATGACGGAGGCGGAAGCAATTATCGGTAGCATGACCAGTTTGCTGGTGGTACGCGCAGTACTGAGCAGCATCGTGCGTAGCAGGGAGATTCTTCGGCAGAGGTCGAGGCTCCAAGGGTTTAAGGTGCCCTCTTTCGGCCAGGATCTGAAGTGCCTTGGACAATGGCATATAAAGAGCGTGAAAGACCCTGCGCCCTCGGGGCAGGTACTTTGAAGTCTGAGTATTCTTGCTAGACGCACTAGCGAAAGGGTCGGCAGGCACTGCCTTAACTTTCTGATCTTTCCCGGGTGCAGGGTTGGGAGCAGAAGGAACTGTTCTGGCATGACGGGGCCTGTCCCGGTTTTCTGATTGGCTGGTACTGTTCAATCGGAGCGGGGAAAACATCATCCACAGTCTTGTCAGGACTGCGAATACCTGTTGCTCTCATCCCGGCTTTCAAAGCCTCGACTGCCCACAGCATTTGTTCAATGGGATCGGCATCTGCCTTCATTTTGTCTTTACCTCTGGCCTCGGCCTGATCAAGGGTTTGGGTTGATGTTGACATGTCATTGTTATAGTTGGAGGCCATCTCCGGTTGGCTAAGCTCGATCACAATCCGTCCCAGCAATGGGGGCTCCTGGGGTACAAAACCTCCGGCATATGGTGCGGCTGGTGGCGAAGCGGACATTCCATAGGCGAGATCCGCCACGGACCTCTGGAGATCACCTATCATCCCCATCAGTTCAAATGTAGTAGGCTCGCGAGCCTGATATAGCTGGGGGGTCCAAACCGGGTGTGCAGCAGGCGACCTGGGTGGATGCGGCATATCAACATTGGTCTCACTTTGCAAAGTGATTCCTTGATCTAATGCGGCTGTCATAACCACAATCTCCTCCGAATTCTGCGTCATTATAAGTCTTGCCTCGAAAAAGGGGGAACACTAACTATTCTGGAACTCTCTGAACTGAAAGGAAAAAAAGCAGCATTCAGCCCAAACGGATCAAACACAGGTGCAGCCGAACAACTGTACTCTACTACTAATCACTGTTCCCCAAAATTACTCCCAAAATACTGAATCGGATATCCACAGATATATGATTCTCGCAAACTGATACTGATGCCCTCAGGCTTGATACTCAATCTTACAAACTGATATGTGTGTTCCCTGTAGAGATACACTCTGAAAGCACATAGCAAGTAGAGAGAGCAAAAACACCCCTATGTTGGGGTAGGGTTTCCCTGTCCTATTTTGTCAGGAGCTAGGGTTTCACTACGCACGCAGCGGTTTCAAACAACCTAAAATCGGGTGAGCAACCTGTCCTAATTTGGAATGGTCACTATGTAAAACCGGGGTTTGTGTTCCCATACTGGCAGAGCCCGCAACCGGTCAGCCTTATGGCATGCTTTGACAAAGTCAAGCCTCCGGCAAACCGCTCAGGAATAGCAGATGGCCAACACGGTGTCCTAGGCGCACCAATGCACATGCAATGCAAAGAGACACATAAATGGAATCAAAACAGGATATCACGAGTTCGAGTCAAGCTCTCTAAATCCCCAGCAGAGTCGCCAGAAACTGTAGACGTCCCCGAACGCCCCGGGAGGATGACTCCCGTTCTGTTCGTTTTTGCGGGTCTACAGTTCGGACTCAAATTGTCACGGTTCTTAATCTGAACCAAAGAGTCCAAATCCGGCAAATCGTTTTGAGAAAACAGATTTTTGAAAGAAGTGCCAAACATGGACTGCTTTGCCAGATACAGAGTCGCCACCTAAATATTTTTTAATGGGGGAATTTAGGAAACCCTGACTCGGTGCCAAAGGCCACGTGTCCGTCATCACCAAAGTTGCCTCGGCTCGGGAACTTGGGTACGATTGGGGAAGGTCAGCTATGAGCACCCCTCTCGCCCGATCCGAAGATCGGCCTCTACTAACCGTGATATCGATTTTGAAAATGTTATGTGTCTTATTCCGTTATTGGCCTAGAATTACTATGTTATGCGCACAGCAAACAAGTATAGACTAGATCGCCTAACTTGGAAACAAGCATTGCATATCCGTTTGTTTTGGAAAATGCTTTGGGTTTTGCTACTCACAAGTAGGCTAAAATACGGATTTCAATGAGTTGTCCAACTCAAACAATCCAACCTTCACCCACAGGCATTCAGGCAGTTTAACATGTAAGCATCTAGCACATGGTAAGCATGCTGTCATGGTACCATTCACACGCATGTGGTATGCTAAAGCATAAATACTTACAAAGTACTCCATGCCAAAAAAAAACATGTTAGCGATCAATGCATGATCCAAGTCCATGTTGAGTGCCTAATGCATCACATGCAAAATGTCACTAGAATAGGCTCGGCTAATCTAAGGATGACATGTGAGATGCACAGGAGCATGTATTCAAAGTTAAATTTGAAATATAATGCAATTAGCATGATGCGCCGAGCCCGGTGCATGCAATACTGACGAATGATGCACGCATGCATAACATGAGGTATGCTAAATTAAACATGACCTAATACTAACCATCAAAGCAGGTAAGTAAAAGGGAGAAAGAAGTGGGGGTTGGAAGACATGCACACACTCACCCACACTTATTACAAATTTGCCCTCGCTCGAGGGACCGAAAGAATAATACAGACTGAATAAATAATCAACTATTCTAGCTAATTAATTATTACAGTCCAACTAAATTAATTAAGCAAATTAATTAATCTAATAAAGCAATAAACAGTCCCGGGATGAAGGCTCAATGCAGTGCACGCTCGGCTTTGCCCGGAAATCCAACGACATGCCCAAGATGCCTCTGTTTTCCCTGCTTTACTCCTCTGAGGACTGTCAAAGTCTCAGGGTTTGCTCTATGGATGCCAGGGAACACCACCGGCTGGGGGAGAACACCACCGGCCATGTAGAATGGTCACCGGCCACAACTCTGATCCACCGGCCAAAGATTATGGCCGGTCGGCACTAAATGTAGCCGGCCGGACAAAACTTCCTGCAGAAACTGATTTGACAGCAGCAGAGGACAATACTTGGCATGGCAATGCATTTCAAGCAATATATGCACCAATCACATCCCATATCATGTTTATGACTCAAAGGGACGTGAACCTTGATTCTCGGACCATCAATCACGCATTTCCATGCATGATGGCCCAAAGAATCAAGCATGCAACTTCAATCTCAAATGTAATGCAATGCAAAAACAAGCCAAGGGGCTCAACCTCTATCATGCTCAACTCAAGAGGTGTAGCATGTATGCCAATGCAATGCAATCCTAAGCATGTTGACTAGTATGCAACATGGGTAATGCAAGCAAGCATACAAGACATGCAAGGCATGAGATGATGCAACCAACAAGTATGCAAGGCACAATGTGGGTATTTAAGCATGCAAACAAGCATGTGACTTCATTCAATCATGCAATTTCAAACATGCAACAACTCACCAATATGCTACAACATACAAGGAGCATATGCAACAAACAAAGAGATGGACTTAAACATGATTTAGGCAGTCCTAACTAGGCCTAAAACAGTGGCCAAGATGCTAAGGAATGAGGGCCAATTGACACACAAACATGCATGCAAACATGGACCAACATTCAAGCATAAAGAGCAACTTCTAAGCACACTTAAGAAGATGCAAACATGGACAATTAGCATGCAATGGAAAGCTCTAAAATCATGCTAAAATGGTGCCAAACCAAATGAACAAGACAAGCATGGCATGCAATTTAAGGTCCAAATACTTGAGGCAAGCCAAAGGGGGTTAAACCAAGGCTAAGTCAACCAAGCCTCACAAGGCCAAGGGGCTTAAAATAGGTCTAATGCAGACCTAAACAAAGCTAAGTATGTACTTAGATGGCATCTAAGTGGTCTGGAAAATGCAAGCATACTCCAAGGCCTAAACAAGGGGCATACGGCAACAACCTTTAAACACATTGAAGGAGGATTAAATGCAAGCATATAAGCATGTTATAAGGACTGAAATAACATGTTAAGTGGTTCCGAACCACTGAAATGATACAAGCAAGGCATGCTACACACTCACACACCTAAGGCCAACAAGCCAAAATGCAAAGGGGGCATGCAATGCAAGCTAAGTATGACTCAAGCAATTTAAAACAGAGCTAAAGCATACAAAAACATGCACTAAAGCTTCACAAAGCTAGGCCTAGAACATGCTAGAACAAGGGCTAAAACCTAGATGCATGTTAAGGCAACAAAATGGCATTACAAGGCATGTATGCTAAGCAAGCATGGTGTACAAAAACCAACTCAACTCAATGCTATTTCATGGCATAATAAGCATAAAAAACAGCCAAGGCATGGTCAACATGAACCTAGGTTAGATGCTCCCTTAAGAGGCAAAAATAGCCCTTTTCAAGGACAACAAGGAGAGGGGATGGCCCTCTCCTTCCTAGGACCTCAAGGCACCATCCTCACCTCTGAAATCCCTCAAGATTTCAGTGGTGAGGAGGCCCAAACACTATGGTCCCGGAGCTTACACAAAATAGCACAAAATGGAGCCTTACAAGGCTCGAGAGGGATCAAACAACCTCAAACCACAAAACACTCTTAACAAACTATTTAGAGGCCTCAAAAACAGAACTTTTATGTGTTATATGCAAAGCCAAAAAATAGTTGCAAGGTAGGTAAAAATACAATGCAAAAATGGGGAATAAAGGGACAAGCTTCTTACCCTTGAAGACCTTTTTCACAAATGGTGGACCAGCGGCTTCCTTGAGCTTAAACCAGCCCTAAAACTCCAAGAACAGACCTCTGGTCCTTCAAGCCTAACACACACTAAACACAAGAGGGAGAGAGATATAGAGCTAGGATATAGACAAACCCTAACCCTAGAACTCAAACCCTAAAATGGCTGTCTAAAATGTCTAACCCCTCAAACAAGAGAGAAGACCTCTCTTATATAGAGCTTTTTGTCTTGTAAAGCTTACAAGACAAGCTTCTAAAGAGAGAGATCCCTCCATACACGTGTATGGAGGGGAGCCAAATGCAAGCCAGCTGTGACAAAATATCTGCAAAAGCAGATGCACAGTAGTCGGGGCCAAAGATGCAATTGGCCAAAAAAAGATAGCCGGCCGGCCATCTATAGTGCCGGCCGGCCAAACATTTGGCCGGTGGCCACAAAACACAGCCGGTGGCCTCAAGCCCTGGCCGGTGATGGGCGGGGATGGTCTACAAGCCCTACCCTACCTCAAAGGAAAAACACAAGTGTTTGGGGCAAAACCAGACACAAAACGTCGAGTCGAGAGATCCTGAGGCAAGGCGCGTAGCCAAGGCTTCCGGGAACTCAAGACGAACACAAACAAGGGTGATCACTGAGTGTTCAATCAGTGACGTCCAAGTCTTGAGGACGGTCAAAAATGGGGTGTCTACAGAATGCTTTGATTTCATGCATTGTTTGAAAGAGTTTAGAATATGCGCTATTTGAAAAAGTTAGCTCATACATGCATTAATCAAATCATCCCAATTAAAGCGAAGTAGCCTTCATCCACAGACATTCAAGAGGTATGTCAAATGAGCACTTAGCCTCATGGTAATATACTTGATATAGCAACACAAACATACATGCAATATGCTAAAGCGTGAAATGCTCACCTACTACTCCGAGGCAAGCTAAAGGAAATAAAACAATTAGAAAAATGCGTGCTCTGCTATACAAGTAACTAATGCAACACATACAAAATGCAACTACTAGGTTCAGTTTATTAACAAGACACATGGCTCAACTCAAAGCATGCATTTAACGCACGTATTCAAGTAAGTAAGAAGTGACAACAATGTTAGAATGATGAACCGAACCCGATGTATGCAAAAATGGATATTTTACACATGGTAATGATATGAAACCAAAATATGATACTACATGCAACCATCATAAGTGAGTAAATAAAAGGGAGAAGAAATGGGGGTTGGAAGACATACATAATATTACAAGTGTGCCCTCATATAAGAGGGTCCGAATGAATATCCTATTTTTCTAATTATTACAACACCAAATAAATGAATAAGCTAAATTAACTAATTATTACAAATCCGAATTAAGCTAACTAATTAATTACAACACACTAATATTAAAGCACTAAATTAATGGAATGGGAAGTGAGGAGCCACGAGCGCACCACCGGGAACATCCTCCCAGAAACCTCTCTATTTTGCTACCAGAATCTGTTCTATTTTGCTATCAAAAAATTATTTTGTTTTTGCCTCAGCTTCTGCTCTGTTCTACAAGAATAAGACAAGCTGCAACAAAAGGTGGCCAGCCGGCCTTAGAAAGTGGTCGGCCGGATAGAAGGGTGGTCGACCGGCCACTGTTTTTGGGTTCTGCCTTACTGCCACAAAATTGAAACAAAGCAAAAATAGTGTGTTTTCAGGAGATGTTTATCCTTTCTGCCTCTCCCTATCATGAAGATGATCAAGGAAGGAGTAGATTCGATTGACAAATCATCAATCATCGCAAGTTTGTTGCGTGATGATCTATGAACCGATAGGACAAAAGCTTAATAAATGGAAATGAAAGACCAACAAGACCTCTTCCCTATCATGGAGTTACCTCAAGGAAAGGGATGGACATTGCTTCTTGAATCATTGAACATCACTAAAAGTATGTAATGATTCGAGATGCAATAGGTTCAATATAACGTCTGATTGAACCCAACTCAATTTTATTACCTTTTTTTTTTTTTTTTTTTTTTACGTCTTTTACATTACCTTGCCATTTTCTTATCTTTTTTTATTTTGTCCAAAAATGATAACTACGTCCACTAAATGCGAAGAAAAAAAAATGATAAAGAGATGTGTCAAATAAAAAGTTGTGCTTAACATGAGAGAGATGTAATGCCTTGGTAATGAACCTCCAAAGAGATTAAACCATTAAGCATGGAAAGTCTCTATCTCATGCTTGAAACAACAACTTAGTGTTTAAGGCAACTCTTAATCAAAGAAAGCAAAGAAAGGAGGGAGGTTGCAGAGATGATTATGCAAAGGTGATCTGACAAATATGAATATTTACATGGAAATTATGTAAAAAAGCTATCAACTCAAATAGATTGGTGTCTATGGCTTAAACCACCAAATCTATGAGGACTTACAACACCATAAGCATATTATTCAAAGCATAAACTAAATAAACAATTAAAATAGCCCCAAAACTATAAAAAAAAAAATAAAATAAAATAAAAAAACAGTGTTGAAATCAGTTTGGAAAGCTAGAAAAAGTAAGCAAACATGAAAGAGAACAAAGCTAGTAAGTAAGCCTAAGTGTAGCTCGGCTTTTTCGTGCCCCCTTTCGGAAGCTCGAAAGAAGCCATACAGTTCGGACTCCCGCAGTTCTGAATCTAATCTCATAAGTGCAATGTGAAATTGATTAACACCAAAGAGTCTAAATTCGAAAAATCATTTGGAAATTTGATTTTTGGATCAAAAATGCCAAAATTGGACTGTTTTTCCAGATACAGAGTCGCTACCTAAATATTTTATTTTGGGAAAATTTAGGAAACCCATGACTCATGTCAAAGGCCACGTGTCCGTCATCACCAAAGTTGCCTTAGCTCAGGAACTTAGGTACGAGAAGGGAAGGTCATGAATTGAGCACCCCCGCTCGCCCGATCAAAAATCGGCCTCTACTAATCATGATATGATTTTTATGTACATTATATGCTCTTGTTCCGATTTATTAAGCTAGCATTACTATGTGATGCGCACAAGCAAGTATAGACTAGTTTGCTCAAATTGAAAAAATTCAATTTCATGTTTGTTTTGCGAAAAGGGTTTGAATTTGCCATCTCAAGTGGGCTTAAAGTTTGCGAATTTGCCACTAGACATAGTGGGCTTAAAAACATACATTCGTTGAATCGTTCCAATTCAAACAACAAGCCTTCATCCACAAGCATTCAAGCATTTTAACAAGTAAGCATTTAGCCTCATGCTAAGCATGCTAGTCATGGCAATCACTCACACTCATGCAAGTATGCTAAAGCATTAAAAACTCACTTAATACTCCAAGCCAAAAGAAAACAAAGTTAGAAAAATGCATGATTCTAACTATATTAAATGTCTAATGCAACGCATGCAATATGCAATTAATAGGCTCGACATAGTGGGCTCAATTTTAGACATGCGGTCTAAGCACGTATTCAAAGAAAGTATTGAAATAACAATATAATTTGAATGATGCACCGAGCCTCGGTGCATGCAATACAAGATGAATGGATGCAAGCATAAGGTATGCTAATTGAAACATGTCTCTAACCTAACCATCAAAAGCGGATAAATAAAAGGGAGAAAGACATGGGGTTGGAAGACATACACATTATTACATTACGCTCTCACGAAGGAGAGTTCTAATGAATAAGCTAACTAGCTAAGCTAATTATTACAAAACTTAAATGAATAGTTAACTAACTATCTAAGCTAATTAATTAAGAATTTAACTAGGCTAAACTAATTAAATATTACAACACAAACTAATTTAATTAATCTAAACTAATTAAATGAGTAAACTAATTAGTTACAACTAATTAAGCTAATTTAAATATTACAACATAAACTAATTAGCTACAGCTAATTAATTTACAACAAACACCTAATTAAATGCCAATTAAGCTAATTAACTAGCTAATTAGTCTTGGGAAGTGGGGAGGCCCATGCATGCTCGGTTTCCACCCGAAAAATATCCACTATTTGCCCTCGAAAGCCTCTGTTTGCACAACCCTTGCACTGTTTCCTTCTCCAGATCAACTCTGCCATGCTTCACAAGCACACTGCCCAAAATTCACTAGTGGCCGGCAGGCCTGAAGTGGTGGCCGGCTGTCCACGCCACCATTAAGGGGTTGCCGTCCAATAGTGATGGCTTGCCGGCCACAATGCTCAATTCCATGCTGCAATAGAGAGCAAATAGGGCAAAAAGAGGGTATTCTCACAAGTTGTTTGTACTCTGTATCCCTTCTTATCATCAAAACATCTTAAATGAGTGATACACTTGGTCCTCAACTTGGTCCTCAAACCATCAATCAAGCAATTTCATTGCATGGTGGCTAAGGAACCAATTTGTACAAGTTAATAAATGCATAAATAAGACTCAAGACCATCACCCTATCATGCAAGATCAAGGGCAATTGAGACCTAGGAAACTTGACACATTTCATCATTTTGAGTATGAAATGCCCCAATTTTCCTTGTGTTCAATTAACGTCCGATTGAACACATCAAAACACAACCAAATTCTTATCTTTGCTCACTTTTAGTTTCAACTTGTTTACACATTTTAATTACCTTTCCATTCTTTAACCAATTAAGTCCATTGGTGAGAAGCCCTCTAAAGGGAATGTAGTGTCAAACAAAGGGTTAGTTTAAGGCAAGAGAGAGATATCATGCCGTTGGTAATGGACCCCCAAAAGAGGATTAAACCATTAAGAAATGAACCTCAATCTGAAGCTTAAGCTATCCTAAGGTTGAAACAACCCTCAAAGCAAATAAAGAGTGAAGAAATGAGGGAGATTACAGAGATTATAAGTGCTGAAAATAGGTGAGAAAAGCACTAAAACACGTAATCAACTCAAACAAGTGGTGCCTAAAGGCCTAAAACACCAAGCTCGTGAGGACTATTATACTAGAGGCATGCAAAACAAGACTCAAATGCAATAAACAATCAAAATCAAAGACAAAACAGTCTAAAATAAAGCCTAAAACAAGCTGGAATTAAGCTACGAAAGGCTAGAAAATAAAGCTAACACATGGAGCTAACTAGGCTAGCAAACAAGACACAAGGAGGGAAGGCTAACCCCTCCAATTTTGGACTTCAAAACATGATTTTTCCCACTAAAAATAGTCTGCAATTCAGTGCTAAAAAGCCAAAAAAAAAAAATTTAGTTTGAAGGTGGGAAACAAAGGTGAAAAAGCCTTAAAAGCAAAGAATAAAGAAGGGTGAGACACCCCCCCAACCTTAAATGGCCTAAAACATCAATTTTAGCCCATAAAAACAGGGGTTTTTACAGCTCAAAAACAGCCCAAAAACAGTTTGAAAAGATTGGAAAGCAAGTATACTAAAGCAAAGTAAAGAGGCAAATATTATACCTTTTGAAGCAAATCTCAATCTAGGCACTAACTCAAGCCAAAACTACTTTCAAGAGCTCCAAAAAGGCTTCAAGGAACCTCATCTCAAAGATGATCAACTTTGGTTAAGGTAGTGTATGCAAAAGTGTAGTGTAACTAGACAAGTGTGTACAAATTTGCAAGAGAGAGAGAGAGAGAGAGAGAGAGAGAGAGATTTTTGTTCCAAAATTTCTAACCCTAAAAAATGGGGGAGGAGACCCCATATGTATAGATAAACAAGCATTTGGCTGAGAAAAATCCATCCATATACGTGTATGGAGATGAGACCAATTGTGCCAATAGCTAGAACAACTGTCAACAAAATATCTGAAAAAAGACACTAGTGGCCGGCTGGCCACCAGGGGTTGCAGGCTTGAAGGTTTAAGGTTTTGGGCTTGAAACACTAAGGTTTTCGTCCAAAACAAGGCACATAATGGACAGGGCTTGAAGGCTCAAAGACAGGACATTCCGCCGAGGACTTCGGGCACTAAAATGAGCACAAAAAGTCACAGTCATCGAGTGCACGAGCGATGACATCCAAGTCTTGGGGACGGTAAAAAATGAGGTGTCTACACTAAGGAAGGGTGGCTAACGCCTCTACTTTTTGGACCTTAAAATCACATGTTTTAGCCTCTAAAAACTCTGAAAATCTGTAGCTAAAAGTAAAGAAACAAGTGGAAAAACAAGGATATAAGTTATGGGATAAGGTTCAAGAAATGGTGGTTAACCCCTTCACCTTTGGTAGCTTTTAAATTACAAGTTTCAGTACTTAAAAACAGGCCAAAATAGTGTATAAAAGAGAAGAAAAGAGTAGTGCAAACAAGAGAAAAGATGGCAAAAGCTATACCTCTTGAAGAGAGGATGTTCTTTAGTTCACAAATCACGAAGTGATCACCCTCAAAAGCTAAAATTTTGACTCAATAATCTTAGCAAGAAGCCTCAAAATTTTGTTTTAGGAAGTGTATGTATATTGTATGTATATTGCAAGATAGAAAGGGAGAGTGTTTGGCAAGTTTTTGTCTCTTGGCAAATTTTTCTAACCTAAAATCATGAGGGATGGTCATCTATTTATAGAAAAATAGGTTCCCCTATCGAAAATATATGTATTGAGCTAGCTAGTGCAAGGCATGCACATAGGGGGATAGTTGGCAGCAAAATATCTGATGGCCGCTGGATATGGCCGGCCGACCATGAAAAGGGATGCCCGGCCAATAAAAATTGGTCTGCTGGGCTAGAAAAAATTAGGTTTTGGTTCAGAGAGGGTGCAAGGTTTGGGCTTTGAAGCTTGAAAATTGAAGCCTTTGGCTGAGGAAATTAAATGATTGTACAACATAACAATTCATCATTAAGTGTTCACCATGAGGTGCCTAAGTCTTAAGGGCGGTTAAAAATGGGGTGTCTACAATACATGAATTAAAATAAAAGTAAAACCAAATAATTATATGCCCTAATGGCTACATTTTTCCAATCAATGCTTGGGTACAACAAAATGAGTTTAATTCAATACAATTAAAGCCCGAGGCTTAAACAAAAATAATTACATCAAATAAACAAAACGAAAGCCCTTGGCTTCAAGTCCTCCCAAGCTATGTTCTTGGTGAAGGCATATTATCAGCATTTGAAAGTTGTTTTCCACATAGAGTGAGCCAAACCCCAGTAAAGATACTCTAACACAATATGTGAATCTTAACAAAGTTATAAGGAGAATGCACATACATGTCATTTGTCAAACGTTTCACATTTTCTATCTCAAAACTATACAATGCCAGATTATACATCAATTCATGAAAATAATCTTTCTATAACAGAAAACAGGGTAGTGGATACAAAACATAGGGAATCTTTAGGTACGTGTTTACCAGTAGGCTATACAAGCACTACCAAAGCCATTTTACCGGTAATAACCGGAAGGATCGGCACCTAACCACGCAGGTTTCTGGACTTTCACCGAGGACACACAGGTCAACATCATAACAACAACTACACCCCCTAATCAGATTCACCATGGTATTCACCTATTTTTCTCAAAATCAATATATATTTTCAATGTTCAATATGAAACAATGCTCAATGCAAGATGTATGAGAAATTGGTTTTAATTTAACCTAATCCTCATGCAATTTCTACAACAATCAAAGCTATTCTCCACCGATAGCCCAAAACATACATTTCTATACAACAGATAGTTTCTAATCAAAAGATATAATTCCATCATTTTAAAATGACAGTGATATTACATATCCAACTTCACCATTATCATCATTAACATAAACATTGTTCTAATCTTACAAAACCAACCATCATTTTCCATTTCCTTTAATGAATCCAGATATCCATAATTTTAGAACAAAACCCTTTTTTACATAGAAAATCAATTTTAAGCAAGGAAAGCCACCATTTTAACATATCTCAACCATAAGCACATCCCACAACCATTCTCAAGAACTCATTTGGAAAACCCTCTTTTAAATTCAAAATCAAACCCTAGGTTTACCCAAAAATTCCCAAATCACTAACCCTTTTCAGAGAGCAAATAATTAAGCTAAAAATCATATTGAAGGTTGAAGAAATCCCTACCGCAAAGTAGAAGACAAGAGAGAGCAAAAGGTACAAGGTTGGCGGAGCAAAAAACAACAACTCCTCCGATTAGAACGAAACCCTCGATGTTTTCAACCTTATTCTCCAAAGGGCCAGGGTGAGGAAACCAAATGATTGAGAGTATTTGAAGCTAGAGTACAAGAACTAGAGGGAGAGTGAAGATTTACGGTTTTGAAATGTTTAGAGAGAGAGAAAGAGATGAAAAACTGACTCAAAATGGCCTTCTCTCGGATTGATATACGCGTAGACTGCTCGAGCAACAAAAAACACTACTCGAGCGATTAAAAACACGGCTTGAGCACGCTATGAACCCCTCCCAGAAGTTTAGACCTGCAAAAGAAAGCTTGAGCACAAGAAAGACCGCTCGAGCGAACAAACAAAAATCTGGGCAA
Source organism: Camellia japonica (assembly GCA_030407325.1). Classification (NCBI taxonomy): domain Eukaryota; kingdom Viridiplantae; phylum Streptophyta; class Magnoliopsida; order Ericales; family Theaceae; genus Camellia; species Camellia japonica. The sequence goes on from JAPPVO010000212.1 coordinate 16,196, forward strand.
TAACTCTTTGAAAAACTAACTTCCTAACCTATTTCAAACACAATCGTAACTCCTAATAACCAAACTCAACAAGTAACATGGATTCTCATATTCAAAAGCAAGAAATGGGTTGGGTCTAAATCGAAATCGTTATAATCTCCCCCTTAAGGAATTTCATCCCTAAAATTTAAAACCAACCAACAATCATTGAAACTAAATCAAATCATATATCATTCAGACTTGTAACAAGGATAAACAGAGTTTTCAACACCAACAACAGATAGTTTCCAATCAAAAGATATAATTCCATCATTTTAAAATGGGAGTGATATTACATATCCAACTCCACCATCATTATCAACATAAATATTGTTCCAATCTTACAAAACCCAACATCATTTTCTATTTCGTTTCACGAATCCAAATATCCATAATTTTAGAACAAAACCCCATTTACTTACAAAATCAATTTTAAACAAGGAAATCCACCATTTTAACATATCTCAACTATAAACACATCCCCACAACCATTCTCAAGAACCCATTTGGAAAAACCCTCTTTTAAATTCAAAATCAAACCCTAGCTTTACCCAAAAATCCCCAAATCACTAACCCTTTTCAAAGAGCAAAATAACTAAGCTAAAAATCATATTGAAGGTTGAAGAAATCCCTACCTCAAAATACAAGACAAGAGAGAGCAAAAGGAAGAAGTTTGGCGGAGCCGAAAACAACAACTCCTCTGATTAGAACGAAGCCCTCGATGTACTCAACCTTTTTCTCCAAAGGGCTAGGGTAAGGAAACCAATGGATTGAGAGTATTTGAAGCTAGAGTACAAGAACTAGAGAGAGAGAGAATGAAGATTTAGGGTTTTGAAATGTTTAGAGACAGAGAGAGATGAAAAAGTGACTCAAAATGGCCTTCTTTCGAACTGATATACATGTAGACCGCTCGAGTGTGAAATACGATAAGTGACACCGCTCGAGCAATGAAATATACTGCTGAAGCGCACAATGACCCCCTCCTAGAAGTTCAGACCTGCAAAAGACCGCTTGAGCGCAAAAAAGACCGCTCAAGCAAAGATACCACACTTCCTGTACTTTTGCAAACTGTAAAAGACCGCTCGAGCGCAAGAAAGACCGCTTGAGTGAACATGCAAAAATCTGGGCAACAGCTCTTTGAAAAACTAATTTCTCAACATGTTTCAAACACAACTATGACTCCTAATAGCCAAACTGAACAAGTAACAAGATGAAAATGAAATGAACAATAGTTAAGAACATGGATTCTCAAATTCAAAAGCAAGAAATGGATCGGGTCTAAACTGGAACCATTATAATATCCCCCCTTAAAGAATTTCGTCCTCGAAATTTAAAACCAACCAACAATCAATGAAAGTAAATCAAATCATATATCATCCAGACTTGTAACAAGGATAAACAGAGTTTTTCAGCATCAACTATTACAGTTCAATTCTCCAAAACATATACAATGTTTATAAATATTACAACATAAATAAGATTTTCAACACAAGTCTCAAATGTCAACAAATAAGCCCAGATACTTCTCACAGACATCTGCCTCATACTCTCAAGTCGCCTCTTCAACCCCATGGCATCGCCACAAACCCTTAACCAATGGAATAGTCTTGCTTCGCAAGACTTAGTCTTGAGAGTCTAAAACCCGTACCACTCTCTCCTCATACGAGGCATCCTCATCTACCACTAACTCGGTCCAATCCAACACATGTGAAGGATCAGGCTCGTACTTCTGAAGCATACAAATATAAAACACGTTATGAACCCCAAAAGTTGGGCTAGCAAGGCCAAACGATAAGCTACCTCTCCAATCCACTCTAGAATCTCAAAAGGCCCAATAAATCTAGGAGACAACTTCCCGCTCTTCCCAAATCTCATTAAACCCCGTCTTAGTGATATCTCCAAGAACACGTGATATCTTACCTCAAAAGATAAAGGTCTCCTCCTATAGTCGGCATAGCTCTTCTGGCGACTCTAAGCCAAAACCAGCCTTTTATGAATATGCGCGACCTTTTCCACCATTTCCCAAACTAATTCAGGACCTAACATAGGTGTGTCACCCACCTCAGCCTAACACACTGGAGATCTACAGCCATACAAGGCCTTAAACAGTGCAATACCAATACTCGCCTAGAAGCTGTTATTGTAGGCAAACTCCACTAAAGATAAATACCTTTCCCATGACCCATTCAACTGGTCAAACATATCATCTATATGAGGTAATGGGTACTTGTTCTTAATAGTTACCCAGTTCAACTTCTGGTAATCGATGCACAGTCGCAAAGTGCTATTCTTCTTCTTAGCGAAGAGAGCTGGTGCTCTCCAAGGCGATATACTAGGGCGAATGATGTCCTTATCTAACAGGTCTTGGAGTTGAATCTTCAACTCATACAACTCGGCGAGTGCAAATTTATACAATGCCATAGAAATCAGTGTCGTGCCGAGCACTAAGTCAATAGAGAACTCAATCGCTCGGTGGGGTGGCAAACTAGTAAGATCTTCGAGAAAGACGTCTAGGTATTCACAAACTACCCTGGACAGTTCAACTCGGGCCACATCACTTTCACTACCCAAGAAAGCTGAAGAAAGACAACTAAGCTCGCCCTAACTACGTGAGCCATAAACTGGTGAAAAAACTCTATCAGCCCGGTCCCCCATAAAATAAAAACAATCACCACTCGAGGTGCACACCATAACTCTCTGATGGTAACAATCTATAATAGCACAGTACGAAGACAATTAATTTATACCTAAAATGACATCGAAACCCGACATGTCTAATAGTACAAAAGCAAAAGCAAAAGCAAGTTGGAGACCAGCAACCTCTATCTCACAACCGCGATGTCCTCGGTCCAAGACAACCATACCCCCAACTAGTGACTCTACCCTGAACGGAGAAGGTAATTGAGCCATCTCTAATCCCAAAACTGATGCGAATGCAGGCGAAATAAATGAATGAGATGCACCAGTATTAATCAACACATTGTCAATAAAATTGAACAACAAAAAGTTACCTCTCGAAACAGAAAGTACTGGCAACTGATCTGGAGTGGTAGCAGCATACACACACCCTATGGGTCTCTACTTTACCTGCTCACCCCTTGAAGCATAAGACTAATACACTGATTGAGCCAAAGAGGCTCCCTGAGTGGCCCTCAAGGCCTGTGCTGAATGGTTAGGCTGATGGCTCTGTGTCTGCCTTGAAACAGATGCACTAGATGTAGCACCTACTTAATGAAAAACCTCCTCAAGTGCCCAGATTGCCCACACTGATAATAGGTAGGCGGCTGCCGTCTCCCCTGACTCTGGCTCTGAGGACGAACCGAAAATGGTACAGACTATTGCCCTCCTTCTTTCTCCGGGCAAACTGAAGAGTTGTGGCCCTACTGACCACACTTAAAGCAAGTGACCACATCCTAACTACCTTTCTTTGAACTAGAACTTGGTACAAGAAAAGTGGATTCGAACTGTGTTGCCTGGGACTGCTGTGGAGTGGAACCCCTTTACCTCTTGTTGTCCTGAGTCTCCCCTTGAACCTCCTGACTCCTTTTCCTGGAGCCCCTCATTTCTCCTCCTCCGCCTGGATCATAGTTTCAAGGTGAGTCACTGCCTCCACAAGATGACTATAATCCCTAATCATAGACCCGACTACCTTGAAAAGGAGCCCGGACCCCAACCTCTTCTCGAAATCGATACAATGGTGTTCCTTCGTCGCCACAAGTTCCAGTGCAAATCTATAGAGGCTAGTAAAAGCAGCCTCAAACTCGAGTACTGTTGTGTTCAGCTGCTTGAGCTTCAAGAACTGATCCCTCAACTTTTCCCTAGCAGTGGGAGGTAAAAACTTGTCCTGGAAGGCGTTGACAAAGGCTTCCCAAGTCTTCCTAATACGCTCTCATGCATACTTCTACCATGGACCAGCATATTCCTTCAGTTGGAAGGATGCCAAGGTCACCCTTAAATCATTGTCCTCGATGCCAAGTATCTCGAACTTCTTCCACATTTGCTCAAGCCACTCATCTGCCTTTAATGGCTTCTTTGGATCCCCCAAAAACTCATCTGGATTCGACTGGAAGAACTCCCTCTTCAGAAATGACGGCTTTGTCTCAGCAACATGGCTTGGACGAATGCCCATAGATTCCCGCAAAGCTCCAATCATTTCAAGGGCCAAAGTGCCCATGGCTTGTTGACCTGCTGGCTCGGCCACATTGGCCTGACCAACTCCCTTCTCTTGCACCAGAATATCATTCGGTAATGGCACCTTTTGCCGTCTAGGCCTACCACATCTACCACCACCACATCCACGTCTTCGTCTTGACATCCTAATAAAGGTAACACAATAGATTAACACATTTACATATGTGCCGAAGCTAATTTACTCATATCCTAATACGATGGACAACAATTAATTCACTCCACATAAGCACCTAATCACATAAACACAAATGAACTTCTTTTCCTGATAGTGACCGTCCCGTGACATTGCTAGAGTTCTACTTAGAAATAACAGTATTCAAACCTGGTAGCTCTGATACCAAATAGTAACACCCCAAAATAAATAACAATAAACCATCTCCTAACATTACTTACAATTGATCAACAAAACCATATCTTCTATTCCATTTGTACCTTTGATTAATACAAAAGATGACATATGCAATATACATTCATAAATCCAAGATTCTGAATCTATAGCATATGACATGGATACATGAATTAAAATAAAAATAAAACCAAATAATTAAATGCTCTATTGGCTACATCTTTCCAAGTCGATACTTGGGTACAACAAAATGAGTTTAACGTAATACAAATAAAGCCCAAGGCTTAAACAAAAATAAGTACATCAAATGAACAAAATAAAGCCCTTGGCTCCAAGTCCTCCCAAGCTACGTCCTTGGTGGAGGCATATCATCAGCACCTGAAAGTTGTTTTCTAAATAGGGTGAGCCAAAGCCCAATAGAGATACTCTAACACAATATATGCATCTTAACAAAGTTATAAGGTGAATGCACATGCATGTCATTTGTCAAATGTTTCGCATTTTCTATCTCAAAACAATACAATGCCAGATTATACATCAATGCATCAAAAAAATCCTTTTATAACAGAAAATAGGGTAGTGGATACAAAGCCCAGGGAATCTCTAGGTATGTGCCTGCCAGTAGGCTATACAAGCACTACCAAAGCCATTTTATCGATACTAACTGGAAGGATCTCCACTTAACGCGTGGGTTTCTAGACTTTTACCAAGGACATGCAGGCCAACATCATAACCACAACCACACCCTCTAATCAGATTCACCAAGGTATTCACCCATTTTTCTCAAAATTAATATATATTTTCAATGTTCAATATGAAACGATGCTCGATACAAGATGTATGAGAAATTGGTTTCAATTTAACCTAATCCTTATGCAATTTCTACAACAATCAAAGCTATCCTCCACTGATAGCCTAAAACAGATATTTCTATACAACATATAGTTTCCAATCAAAAGATATAATTCCATCATTTTAAAATGGGAGTGATATTACATATCCAACTCCACCATCATCATCAACATAAACATTGTTCCAATCTTACAAAACCCAACATCATTTTCCATTTCCTTTCAAGAATCCAAATATCCATAATTTTAGAACAAACCCCCATTTACTTACAAAATCAGTTTTAAGCAAGGAAATCCACCATTTTAACATATCTCAACCATAAACATATCCCCACAACCATTCTCAAGAACCCATTTGGAAAACCCCTCTTTTAAATTTAAAATCAAACCCTAGCTTTACCCAAAAATTCCCAAATCACTAACCTTTTTAAAAGAGCAAATAACGAAGCTAAAAATCATATTAAAGGTTAAAGAAATCCCCACCTCAAAGTAAAAGACAAGAGAGAGCAAAAGCTAGAATTTTGGCAGAGCCGAAAACAACAACTCCTCCAATTAGAATGAAGCCCTCGACACGGTCAACCTTTTTCTCCAAAGGGCTAGGGTGAGGAAACTAATGGATTAGGAGTATTTGAAGCTAGAGTACAACAACTAGAGAGAGAGATAGTGAAAATTTAGGGTTTTGAAATGTTTAGAGAGAGAAAGAGAGATGAAAAAGTGACTCAAAATTGCCTTCTTAGACTGATATATACACAGACTGCTTAAGCGACCAAAACACCGCTCGAGCATCATACACAATAAGTGACATTGCTCGAGTGACCAAAAACACCACTCGAGCGTACAATGACCCCTCTTAGAAGTTCAGACCTGCAAAAGTCCGCTCGAGAGCAAAAAAGACCGCTCGAGCGAACAGACAAAAATCTAGACAACAACTCTTTGAAAAACTAACTTTCCAACCTATTTCAAATACAACCATAACTCCTAATAGCCAAACTTAACAAGTAACAAGATGAAAATGAAATGAACCATAGTTAAAGACATGATCTCAGATTCAAAAGCAAGAAATGGGTCGGGTCTAAACCGAAATTGTTATATCCTTTACTTTCAAAATCACATTTAAGTAAAGAAATTCCAAAATTTCAACATATCTCAACTATAAACACATTCCCACAACTTTTCTCAAGCACTCAATTAAAAACCCCTCTTTCACATTTCAAAATTAAACCCTAGGTTTAACCTAAAATTCCCAAATTACTAAATCCTTTCAATGAGCAAATAACTAAGCTAAAAATCATATGAGAGGTTAAATAAATCCTACCTTAAGAGTGGAAGAGGAAGAGAGTGAGTGTGAAACTTTGGCGGAGCCAAAAACGAGATCCTCTCTGATTAGATTGAAGCTTACAATGAGCTCTACTTTTTTCTCCAAAGAGTAATGGTGGAGAAATCAATGGATGATGGAATATTTGGGGTTTCAAGCAAGATCTAGAGAGAGAAAGTGAAGAAACTAGGGTTTTGGAATGTTTTAGAGAGTGAGAAATGAAAAAGTGATTCGAAAATCTCTTTTCCCGAACTGATATATGCGCAGACCGCTCGAGCGACCAAAACCTCGAGCGTTAGAGACAATAAGTGACACCGCTCGAGCGACCAAAACACTGTTCGAGCGCACAATGACCCGCTCCCAAAAGTTTTGCAAGTAATAGAAGACCACTCGAGCGCAAAAAAGACGACTCGAGAGAAGATAAACCCTACTGAACTACCAACAAGGCAGTAAAGGACATAAACAACAATTAAAGACACAAAATCCCGGATCTAAGAGCATGAAATGGGTCCGATCTAAATCGGAATTGTTATAATAATTCACACACACACACACCAAGTACAGAGATAGATAAATTATTTTCGCTAGTTGCTACTATTTTGAACTCTGATAATTCTTTTGCTAATATATTAAAATTAACATTTATTGCTGTGAATATTTTCTTTTAAAAAAATGTGTTAAATTTTTTTTTCTTTGAATTTTGTGGGTATATTCACTGTAAACCCTCACGAGACTACAACTCATCCACTAGGGATAACCTAGGGGTTTAAAGGGTAGTTGCATATGCTAAATGCAATCGTGTTCCCTACAAAAATGCATAGATAGATTTTATTTTATTATCTTTTTAATTTTGCTTTGCTCAAGGATTGACAAAGTGTATGTTGGGGTGTGTGATCGGTGCCTAAATGTTACACATTTAACCCGCTAATACACACTCTATTAGTCTATTTATTTATATTATTTTATAATTTTGTGTGATTTTGAGTGTTTGTACATATTTTGTATGTTTGTATATAAATTAGTATAAATAATATATTTTAAATATTTTATGTAATATTATATAACTAATAAAATATAAAATAAATAAATAAATAAGTAAAAAGGGGAGTCGGCCACACTAATTAAGGAGTTTTTATTGTTTTTGGAGTGAGTGTCACATCATACCCGCCACGCTAGAGTATCACATGTTACATTTGAGAAAAGTACACTAAGAAATTTTTAATTTTTTTTAGAGTGTCACATCATACCCATTGCATTGTCACATTTGGAAAAAAGTACACTAAAAAATTTTTTTTTAGAGTGTCACATCATTGTCACGTTTGAGAAAAGTACATTAAAGAGTTTTTTTTTTTGTAGTAAAAGTTTTTAAGTGTTACATCATACCCACCACGTTGTCACATTTGAAAAAAGTACACTACGGGGTTTTTAGTTGTTTTAGAGTGTCACATTGTTGCAGTTTCATATTAATACTTACCACATTGGAGTATCACGTCATACCTGTCACATTAATAAAAGGGTATAGTTGTCCAGCAAAACACAACCAAAATTAAAAATAGGACCACATGGAAAGAAACTCTCCACTAATAGGACTTAACAGATCAATAGAAAAAACGTGTGACTAATTGGAGCACTTGTTTGTGAGATGAGATTTAATAGTAAATATCCCTTATTTTATTTGATATTTGCATTTTTTTAGGAATTAGTTTATAACATTAATATTAGTTTCCTACTCTTTTGGGTTATCTTACAATATCTCTTAAATATCTAATTTATTGTTACTTAGTTGTAAATATTAATAAGATTTCAACGTTGTTTCAAAACACATAGAAAATAAGTATTTCCTCACATCTTCTTCTGCTTTGTTCTTTTCTTTGGTTGTTTACTATATTGAGTTTACAAGTGAGTGTTGGGTGACTCGTCGGTCCAGCAACGATGACGAAGAACTGTTTGAAAAAATTAAACAAGATTTACTATTAGAATAAAATACCAAACTAACAATAAACCAAAAATAACAAATAAATATTATTATTAGAGAGAAAGTTTAGAGAAGCCTGCATGGTGGTCAAGGTACGCAGATTGTGCTCTCCTTAGGAACGATACACCTTCTTCTTTATCGAGTCAAATGGTGTTTCTCCCCCAAGATACAACGACCTTTGAAATCACTTGTGTGTAGCAAAGTGAATTTCACAAAAGTGCATGCCCTAACTGTATTTTTCATATTGATTCTCTCTTTTCTGACAAAGAAAAGCCCTAGGATGATAGTAGCGGCAACGACAGATGGAAAGGAGGAGCAGTGGAAGATTGCAGTGGCAGAGTAGTGCAAGATTCTAGAAGCTTTGAGGCTAAAATAGTCCATGGCTGAACTTGAGAAGAAGCAACTTGTGCTCCTATGTCTTCATTGTCAGGGTAGATAGAGAAATATGGAGAGAAAGAAGAAAATGGGTTTGATTTCAACATATAACACGCGTGGATCCAAACAAATTCGAAGGCGCATGCTTATGGGGACCTAAACAAACAAACAAACAAACAAACAAAAGAGATTGTCCTTAAAAGAATACAAAATGGACCCATGGCCTGAGCAACTCTTTTTTTTTCTCTTTTTTTTTCTTTTCAAATTGAGCTACAGAAGATAGTAGGGTTATTTACATGAGAGTCCCTAAATTATTGAAAAGTATCACTTTGACTTTCTACACTATTAAAGTGTACAAATGGATCATCTAAACTATTGAAAAGTATAGTTTTGCCCCCTAAATGGACTCCCTAAACTATTGGCATGTTTCATTTTGACTCCTTCTATTAAAGGGTCCATTTGTACATTTTTATAATTTATGGGGCAAAGTGATATTCTCAACAATTTAGGGAGTCTTTGTGCAAATAACCCAAGATAGTAACTATAAAAACAATTTATTTACTAAAGTGGATTATGTTGAGTTGTGCCAATTGACACTCTTTTATGTCATTAAAAACATCCATAATAGAATCGGCTCTAAATTTTGCATAATATCTTCCTCAATGAACGTAATCAATAACTAGTTAATACTTTATTTGATTATTTAGAAATAGAACTTGTAATCAATGGTAGTTATATGAAACTAATTTTTTTAATTATATTTTTGTCTAATTTTGGATATAGAGACGTAACCACTTAAATTTTGTGAAACATCTAAAGAGGATGACCACCTAAAATTTATAATAATAATAAAAAAATACCTAGAGGCGGGGTGAGCTTCTATAATTTGAAGATAATTATAATTAGGGTTATTTACATGAAAACCCTCTAAACTATTTAAAAGTATCACTTTGACTCCCTAAACTATACAAGCATACAAATAGATCTCTTAAACTATTGAGAAGTATCGTTTTGTCCCTAAACTATAAAAGTATACAAATGAACCCCTTAAACTATTGACGTATTTCACTTTGACCCTTCCCATTAGGGGTCCAATTAATACATTTTTATAGTTTAGGGGTCCATTTGTACATTTTTATAGTTTAGGGGTCATAGTGATACTTCTTAATAGTTTAAGGGGTCTATTTGTACACTTTTATTTAGGGAGTCAAAGTGATACTTCTCAATAGTTTAGGGAATCTTTGTGTAAATAACCCTTATAATTAATACTATTATAATAAAGAGATTTGAAATCATATGAGGTAATCACCCTTTCTTGTCCTCTCTAGGTCTATCATTGCTTCTCTTTGTTGTTATTTCCCTATTAAGTACTTTTAGTTTGCATCACAATACATGTATATGACCTCTTCTGATATTTTAATCGCAAGACATGGAGAATAAAAAATATTTACAAGGTGGAAACCATCTTAAAGTGGCAAAAAAGTGTTCCTCAGTCCCTCAGCTCCCCTCAACCTTTCCATCTTCCTCAGTCCCTTCCCCATGAGCCAATCCTCCCCTACCCAGGCCAACCACCAGCCATTCCTTCCCCATCTTTTAGCATAAAAACTTTTAGCCACCACTTCCCCGTCTTTCCTACCACTCTCCTCTCTTGTTACGATGGTAGGAATGGGTTGGGATAGCAGTGGTGATAGTCAATGAGGAATGTTGGTGATGGAGAATGTTAGAAGGAGAGAAGAGAGAAGAAAAAGGAAAGAGAAAATAAGGGTCATAAAAATTTAAAAAAAAAATTATTTTGTTATTTATTTTCAACTTCTCACCTTGAAGAGCATCTCCAATGATATGACTAAAAATGCATGTTAAAAGTGTTATACGACAAAAAGTGATAAAATTAGGTAGAAATCGTCATTTTCTCCCGCATCGCTCCACCTTGCCTCGCCCCTACATCTCCTGTCCCGCCGGGTTTTCCACACCTCATTGAAGAAGTGAGGTGGGTATAAGTTTTGTTTCTCCTGTCCCATTCTACCTAACCCCGCTCTAATTATATTTATTAAATATATTTATATGTATATAATATATATATATGTATAATTTAAACTTTTTCACTATAATGAAATTAAAATACTAAAATATTATATTTAATATTTATTTTTACTTATTTATTTTTTATCTTATATCTTATAATTCTTATTTGGGACATTTATTCATAAATTCTTTTTTTATTAAATATAAATCATTATCTATAATATACTATATTATCTATAATTTATACTAATATTTTTTAGGAAAATTTATCCATAAGTCCTACTTTTTGAAACGTTGAACCATTTAGTCCTAAAAGTTTTCTTATGCTCCATTTAGTCCCATTTTTACATCAGCATGATGTAAATGATGTAAATAATCTGATGTTTCATTCTATAATTTCAAAATTTATTGAAATCTGATGAACATTAGATGTTTTTCATCCTATATTTTCAAACATTATTGAAATTTGATGAACATTAGATGTTGAAATCTAATGTTTGTAACATGACTCTGATGTTATTAACATTGTATCTGATGTTATTAACATTGTAATGGGACCTTTCAGTCTATAAAAAAACTTTTAGGACTAAACAGTGCATAAGTTATTAATTTAGAATTTATTGGTGCATCCCCCAATTTTTTATTCTTCAATTTACAATATTAACCAGTCTCCCACCCTACCATCACCATCCCTTGATTTGCCCCGCCCCGAGGACAAATTATTGCAAA
>JAPPVO010000213.1:0-36345 GCA_030407325.1 Camellia japonica
TTGGGCTAAGCTATGGGAGTGTTTGTTTCAGCTTTTCAAAACTAACTTATGACTTTTAGCTTTGAAAAAATTATTTTGAATTGTTTGGTTGAACTTATTTCAAACAGCTTCTGATTCTAACAGCTTATTTTAACTCAAAAAAGCTGATTCTGAGAAACTGCTCATCCCTTATTTCTGATTATCAGCTTCTGCTGTGAACATATTAATTTATGGTTATACTCTTAGATTTTTTTATTTTTTATTTTTTTAAAAATAGAAAAAGACCCAAATGGACTATAGATTATTATTATTATTTTTTTATGAGAAATGTAGACAAACAAAAAATAAAAATTAATTGAAAAAGCTATTTCACAGCTTATTTAACAAACACTACTCAGTAACTTAAATCTATAATCCAAGAGTCACACCAAACAGATTAACAACTTCTAATTAAAGTCATAACCTATAATCTGTTAACAGCTACACCAAACGGGGCCATGTGCTGGAATTCGGAAGGGTGTTGGACCATAATTTGGCATGTCTTGGAAGACAATGTCATCTCATCTTAGTCCTCATAATTTAAGACTATGTTTGGATCATATATTAGATAGAGATTTGGATAGAAATTTGAAAAGAAAAAGAAAAAATATGGGTGAAATATAGGTAAAATGTATCTATATTTGATTCACATTTCGCTAATCTTTTTTTCTTTTTCTTTCCAGATGTATGATCCAAACACAGCTTAATGATTTTTCATTTTATTACACCAAATAAATAACATTTTGGTTAGGCCTATATCTCTTCTATATTATATAAGGTCTAGACCACAACATATCAATGACATCCCAATGTTAGAATATTCGAATAAACCTTTTCGAACCCTTACCTTTTTAAATATCAATAATGTTAAATTTACTATCATTTTATGTTACATTTAGCATCATTATCATGAATTTCGCATCACATGAGCTCCACAGTTTTAAATGTGTCATATAAAATGATAAACTTAATGTTATTATTATTTTGTTCCTTCAATTTTTAGCTACAAATGCAACCCTTCGATTTTTAGTCATGAATGCATCCATGGTATCAAAGAGTGCCAACGTAGTGTCGATTTTCAGAAAAATGTCCTCGATCAAATTTGAAGAATAATTTCTCCTTATTGGAAAAATCATATAAATTTCATGCAATTTACTAGGCAAACAAGGCATATTAACATAATGAAAATGCTCACAACACATCAATAAAACTCTTGTTTTAGCGACAGACTCGTTTCGGGCAAAGCAAGGTTTTACTGCAAGAATTCAAAGGTGAAAATCTTGTTTTCTTGAAGACAAATTTCCAATTGACATGTGTTATTGACACCATAAATTAATTTTTTGTCAATTGTGGTATGTTGATAATGGCCAAATCTAATTTAGTTGATTATGCCCTATCAATTACAGTATTGACAAACCATAAACCATCTTTAAATAATAATTTTGGCCACATTTATTATTATTATTATTAATATTATTTTTATCCACGTTCATAGTCTCACCTGGAACCAACCCTCAAGCAACCCTAATGATGTTAGGCCGGTGAGTTTATTACTTTTTATCATATAGCAAGAAACATTTCATACAATAAAAATTTATTGAGTAATTATTTTGTGATTAGTGTTTATTTAAAAAAAAAAAATTAATTGCCTTTGTCATGTGTTTTTTTGCAGGTATATTGGCCTCAAAATACTAGAGAGAAACATTTAGTGGAAAAGTTGGGAAAGTAGGGTTTTTCTCCTATTTTGTCACTAAAATAAACACTTTTGATTTTATGTAATGAAAAGCGCTCTAATGGCTCTTTTTTTTTTTGATTAGCAAAGAAAATGAACTTTATTAATAAAACAGAAAAACTATTACATCAAAAAAGAAAAGAAGGAGGAATGCAGAAAGTATCATAGCGAACTAAATCAATAGCACAACCACAAGAGTTGGTGAGGAACCAACCACAAACACCAAAAACTACCACACCCAAAAAAACACTGACCACACCTAATACAAACCAAGCAATCAATCTACCTATCAGCAAAAGCTAGACAACACTAACAGCTGCAGCAGCACCGAGTATGCAAACTACCTAACAACAAAAATAGGACAACACTAACAGCTGAGGCAGCAAACCAGATTAGCAGAAGAGGGATGCAGCCCAAGCAAGAACATCAGCAGCAATAGATAACTGAAGAGTAGCACTACCCACACAAATCACCACCACACCATAACTGCAGCAGCCACAACAGAATATATACTCCAATTCACCAACCTCTTTGATCAACCATCCTATCATAATAGCAATAGAACCTCCTCTCAACCTAGATAATAAGACTCACCCATCTTATGTTTAAAACAATCTCAAAAATGAAATCGCATCAGCCTTTGGCATAAATTTTCAAGCACATGGCCACTCTAAATTTGATTAGCTCACCCAAAGCAGCAAAATTGGTTGAATATTGATAAATACACAAACAATTCTATATAACCACAAGAAGCAAACAAAACTAGCAGCTGCAATAACCAAAAGCTAACAGCAGCAGCAGCAAGCCATATCTGCACCCAAAGAAAGGCCACAGCAGCAGCAGACAACTAAAAAGGATCTCTGCCCTCGCAAATCACCAACGAATCATAACAGCAACAGCCACCACAGCCTCCTCTCGACCTAGATAATATGACTGACCCATTTTATGTTTGAAACAATCTCCTGAACAGAATAACAATAGCCCTTTTCATAAGTCTTCAACCACAAGGCCACTCTAATTTTAATAAGTTCACACAAAGCAGCAATATCAGGTTGAGTATTATTAAAAACACAATCATTTCTATACAGCCACAAGGACCAAACAACAGAGATAAAAACAACTCTCCAAACCTGCTTTTTGTTTTTCCTGAATTTCCATCCCAACCACCAGAGCATCAAACCTTCGAAAGAACCTGGTAACACCCATTGAAGACCCCACCAGTCCATGATGTTAGACCACACACGCCACACAAATGAACATGATAAAAGAAGATAATTAGAAGACTCCTCCCTAGCTTTACATAGCACACACTGCAAATTCCCATTACCTCTCAAAGCTCCAATTCTACTGAGGAAAACAGTTGTTTTCAACTTACCTCTCCAAGCCAGCCAAGTTATGAATTTAGCCTTAGGAGGAGCAAAATTATTCCAGACCAACTCTGGATAGCTGAGAACAGACCCAACACTTTGCTTGCACCAATTATACACAGAGCCCACTTTAAAAATCCCAGACTGCTCTGTCTTCCACCTAACTGAATCCCTTTGATTAACACCAAGGCAGGGCCCCACTCCCAATAGATTTTGCAACCTAGACACCTCATCTTCTTCCCAACCAAATAGAGGCCTTCTAAACTTAAAACACCAAAAATTGCTACCAACGCTGCAAGACATCTGCATCTTCAAAGTGATCTCCTTATCTACACTCAGTTGATGCAACCTTGGAAATTGATATTCGAGGCTTGATGTTCCCAGCCAAATATCATCCCAAAATTTCACCCTATTCCCATCACCAATCCTTATCACCACATTTTCGAGAAGAAGTTGTACAACGAAGGATTTAAAAAAGACACAGCAAGGACCTCTCTCCAGATAGATGAAACAGAAGCCAATCATTCACTGGAGGAAACCATTGACCCCGAGATACCCCATATTTAGCACAAATCACAGACTTCCACAAAGCCTCCTCTTCTACGGCATATCTCCACCACCACTTTATAAGCAAGCATACATTCATCAATCTGATATCTCTAATTCCAAGACATCCTTGCTTCTTAGGTAACTGCACCTCATTCCATTTTACCAAATGGATTTTCTTGTTAAATTCATCCCCACCTCACAAAAACCTTGCTTGAATCTTATCAAGTTCTTTAGCAACACACTCAGGAATCTTAAACAAAGACATATAATAAACAGACATATAATGGCTCTTGCACCCTCAACTTATGTATTGTACTGAACATAACTTTCTTTGAGCGACCATATTACTAATATAAACTCCTCAACGTATGTTAAAAAAATTATTCTGTAATGTGAAAGCATGACTTACTAATATATGTAAAAGCGGCAAAGTGTAATTGTAATGCATTGACAATTACAAACTCTGTTGTTCTTCAGTAAAAAATAATTGGACATTAATTTTTCAATTCAACAAATTTAAATAAATTAATTCCAAAACAATTAAATAGATAAAACAATAATATTTATAAATAATAATAAAACACAATCATAGAAACGGCATAGGTTTTAATATTCACAAACCTGTCTAACCATAATCACTTTTCCTACAACCGCATCCTTAAATTATGGAGCCATTAAATCTCCTGCTTAAGTAACCATTGTTCTTATCAAAACTAATTCACCATATCCAACAAATGTGACCTCGCCTATACTCCCTTCGAAATCTAAGCTTGTTTGTGGCATGTGATTGAGTTTCATTAGTGTTAAATTAGGCAACTGGCTATCCCAGGATCTGGACCCACGATGCAGTGATGACACCTCAAATCATTTTTTTTTTCTTAGTTCAAAAAAAATAAAAAATAAAAAATAAAATAATAATGAAGTCTATACTTCCATTCGGTCTTAATTTTGAAATTGGAAACTATATCAGTTCAACAATGGCAATAGAGAAATAGGACAAAAGTGAGAGAATGCTTGATAGCCATATAGTGAGCAATAGGGCAACATAATCGAAACTTGTTCTTCTTCATTGATTGTCAAGTTCTAGTCAATGAATTGATGATCGGGGAAAGCTGCAAATTGGGATCACATCGGGCTTACTTCAAACATTAGTAAATTGTTTACAGGTTTAGATTTTACAACCAAAAAAATATATATATATATGTAAATTTAGTAGGTAGATGGTACATTCTTCAAATCTTCAAACAAAAGCCGCGCTTCTTAGCCGTAGTTAATTTTGTAACTGGCTTATATTTCTCTATATATATTGTGTATATTTCCTCCAAAAAAGAATAATAATAAAAACACTCATTAACAAAAGACATTATTACTTATCATTGATAAGGTAATGCAAAGTGAAGATCCTTGTACATATACAACATTACAATGGAAAACACACCTCCTTAGTTTCCTTATAATATCTACAAAATACATGGTGTAAAGAGGTTATATTTCCATTGATGACTTAGTTAACAACTATAAAAGTGATAAATTCTATTGGGAATAAAAAGTACAACTAGAGGTTGAGAAGGTGAAGGTTTTCCTTGGTTTCACCAATGAGAGACAAAACAGTGGCAGCAATGTGCTTGGAAGTGAGTCCAGCCTCTTCAATTTGGTCTGCCTGAGATCCATGGTCTATGTATCTGTCTGGTAGAATCATAGCTCTCCACTGCACCATCAAAACATTCCAAATATATCTCAGCTATTTCATACATATTATTAATAGTCTTCCAAGTAAATTTTGCATAGAGGGACTAGGTCAAGCTCCAAGGATTATTCTCAACTGCTACTATGTTGATAGAACAAAATGTTACATACTCAAAAAAAAAAAAAAAAATCAAAAAGTTGTCTGAAATTGAATTTATGATGTAATTTTAAACTTTTTGTGATGTGGGTTACGTCCAAAATGATTCAGATTCGCAAATTTTAATTTTGGATACTTTTTTGTTTTGGCTACCAACGATGGCTACTAATCCAAAACCCAAAAAAACAAAAAAAACCCTCAAAAAAATTGCCTAGAAATCAAAATATAGTATATATTTCGACTTGGTGTATCGTGAGTCACACCCAAAATGAATATAATTTACACATTTTGAATTTTAGGCACTTTTTTATTTTTATTTTTATTTATTATTATTTTTTGGCTACCAGCAATGCTACGAATCCAAAAAAAATATCTAAAAAAGGTTCTTAGAAATTGAACACATTATATAATTTTTAAACTTTGTGTGCTGTAATTCACACCAAAATGAATTTGATCCAAACATTTCAAATTTTGGACACTTTATAGTTTTTTTTACTACCAAAAATACTACGTACCCAAAAAAGTGCCTAGAAATTGTAATAATTGTTTTAAGTATGCAACAATGTTGTTGAGCGTTATGAAAAATTATTACCTTGAGGTTTCCATCTAGCAATCCATTCAAGCCCAAGAAATGGGAAACATGAGAGCTGAAGCCACCAATAGATCCTTCTTCAGCAGTGATCAAAACCTCATGGTCTTTTGCTAGCCTTCTAATCAAATTTCCATCAAGAGGCTTGCAGAATCTTGCATCAGCCACAGTGATTGAGATGCCAAGCATTTGAAGAAGTTTTGCTGCCTCCACACAGTTTTGCACTATTGTTCCATATCCCAAAATTGCCACCCTACTTCCTTCCCTTATCACTCTTCCCCTACCAACCTATTTTTCCAAATTTAAGTAAGCAAAAATAATAGAATATTCAAATATCAGGTTTGGGATCGTCTGTCCTTATTTTCTGTCCCAACCCTGTGTCTCACTCTCCCAGTGGTACCACATCGTCTAAATTTGAATCCAAAACTAACTTTTAAAAGTTTTTAATTATTAAAACAATTCTATATTGAATTCAAATTGTGACAGCATGGTAGTGTTAGGAAAGTGAGACCAAAAGTTGGAAAAGAAAATGCAAAGCTAAAATATTAGAATATATATACGTATAGTCCTTAAAGTTTGTCTTTGTATCCATACAGTACTGATTGCATCAAATTTCTCTTTTTTAATTTTTTCACATCGTGTGAATTTAAATCAGTTGGTAACCTCCATTTAGGAATTAGATTAAATGGTCTATTCCATTTTGAATGAGTCATTTTTCACTTTTTTTTTTTTTTTTTTTTTTTTTTTTTTGGGGGGGGGGGGGGGTGTGTGTGTTTATTTTCTTAAACTGTATTTAAATCATAAATTTGAATTGAGATTTAGAAAGAGAAATGAAAAGATGAGAGAAATATTAATGAAATATAAGATATAATATTTTTCTCCATTTCTCTCGCCTTTTCTTATCCCTTTCAAATTCATACCAAAATTTATGATTAAATACAATCTTAACACGAATATTATCAATTTAACTAAATTAACACTATATTTAAGATTAAAAGTAAAATTTATACAATTGAAACTATATAAAAATTAAATTGACACAATAAACAAATTACAAGAAACATATATATAATTTATTTTATATATATATGGAAGAATGGCAAGTAGAAATAATGTACCTCAAGAGGGGTGCCTTTGTTGTTTGTTGGAAGAATGGAGCCAATGCCATTCCCTCTAGGGTACCTAAAGCAGCTAGGCCTATCATCAATGGCTGCAGCAGTGGAAACCATGTGCATGAGCTCAGTCTCACAAGAAGGGGCCATGACCACCATGTTAGGCAAACAAGCCATGAAAGTTGTGTCAAAAGCCCCACAATGTGTAGGACCATCTGCACCAACAAGACCAGCCCTATCCAGTGCAAATCTCACTGGAAGCTTTTGAAGATCCACATCATGAGCCACCTGCACCCCCCATCAACAATACCAATAGATATATATAGTCAGATTTACTATAATTTTTAAATTTTATATTTGAGTGACAGAAAAATTATTTAATATTTTTAGAGTAAGACGATGAGGTGCCTCGACTTAATTTTTATTGGTTAAAACAATAAAACTCATTACTTTTATTAACAGGAGCTAAGATTTTGTTTTTTTAAAAGATTTTTACATAAAACATCAACAAAGTCAACTTACTATATGCATCATATCAAAAACACGTAAATTAGATTGAATTATATTATAAAAACAACAAAATAAAAAAACAAAAAAACTGAAGGATAGTTAATTCACCTGATCATAACCTCTCTGTAGAAAAGAAGAGTAAATAGTGCAAAAAGGCTTGAGACCTTCAGTGGCAAGACCAGCAGCAAAGGTGACAGCATGTTGTTCCGCAATCCCGACGTCGAAACATCTCTCTGGAAAACGTTTTTGGAACAGATTCAGTCCAGTTCCTCCCCCCATTGCTGCATGGATTGCTACTATTTTATCATCTCTCTCAGCTTCAGCAATCAAGGACTCTGCAAAGTATTGGGTGTATGACTTTGTCTTTGATTTGGTCTTCAATTGTTTCCCTGACTTTGGCTCAAACTTCACCACACCTATAAAAAAAAAAAAACAACACCAATTTATTAGCCCCATGCTACAACCATAATTTTTCACTTTTTTTTGTCCTTTGTGCTATTTTCATCCTTGTAGTTTAATTTATTTTCAATTTTATATTAAATGTGTGTTGAGAGAGAGAGAGAGAGAGAGAGAGAGAGAGAGAGGTGTACCATGCATCTTGTCAGCTGCAACCTCAGCAGGAGCATAGCCTTTGCCTTTCTCCGTTAAAATATGGATGAGAACAGGTCCAGGTGCAGGCAGGGACTTGACATCTTTCAAGATATGAACCAAGTCTTCCACATTATGACCATCCACAGGACCAATATAGTACAACCCAAGTTCTTCAAACAAGCTTGCTCCTGAACCACCCACCATCCCTCTCATGTATGAATCCATTTTTGCTGCTATTTCATGTCCTTGGCTTCCCATCAGCTGCTTTGTCATGCCCTGTTTTGTTTCAAACACAATTTTGTTTTCTTTTTAGGCCAAATTATAAGGATAGCAATTAGCACAATCTTTACCTGAATTTATAACTATGTCTCGATTTCGTGTAATTAATTACAATCATCAACTTTTTTTTAATGAAAAATGTGCAGGTGAACTACATGCATCATATTATAAACTTGCTTGACTCAGTGAACTAATCAACTTAGCGATCATTTTATGTCAAAACTCCTAATTAGTATTATCAATTGGACTAATTGATACAAAATTTAAAATTAAGAAAAAAAAATTAAGTTAATTAAAAATATAGGGACTATTAATTCAATTTATCCTTTTTTTAGTTATTATAATTTTGTAGTAAAAAATGAACAGGATAGAGGGTAATCGTTTAGGCCGACAACCCACGATCCAACCTAACCTTGAGTAGCCCTCGGCCCATTAGGCCTTCTTCCCAGCCCAGTGAACAAGGCCTGAGCTCATACATTTATTTATTCTTAAAACATGTATGTGTACCAAACGTGTTATTATTTTAAATTTTTGTTAAAAAAATGAAAAATGAAAAATGAAAAATGAAAAATGAAAAATGAAAACAAGTTCCCTAATGATTGTGAGCTCAGAGGAACAAAATATTACTTTTGCGGCTTCACGAAGTTGGCGGAACTTTCTACTTGACTGTAATCTTGTGAGAGCTTTGCTAAGAGCTCCGACAGGCGAAGCAGGACCGTCCACGGTGGCTGTGGGGAGAGAAACTTGGGCATTGTCATTTAAGATGATTATAAGGTTTGTGTCAAGATAGCCTGCATTGTTCATAGCCTCATATGCTTGTCCTGCAGTCATGGCTCCATCACCTATTACCGCAATTACATGATTGTTCTTCCCTACCAAGTCTCTACCAACCGCCATCCCTGAGAAAATGTAGAAAAATAAGTTTTGCTTGAAATTTTCAATAATTCATAGTGTAATGTATTGAATTGTTGACATTCATTTAAAAGCTTAAATTATTAAAAGATGAGAATAATTTTATTATTTATATTGTTGACATGTAAAACAATGCTATCTAAGATAAGAGAAGGGAATACTCCACACCCTTTTCCTAATTGGGCTGCTCATTGAGGCTTAAATTGCACCTAAGAAATTGTGATATAACAATGCTATCTTGTCACAATGAAATATTTAAAAAAATATTTATAATTTAAAATTTTATGATCATATTCATTTAGTTATTATGCATATCACACCAAATTTTAATCAATACTATATATCCAAAAAATAAATAAATTTGGGTACCTAATTTTTTTGTTTGTAATGTGCCTTCTTTCATGATAATGCCCATGATAACTAGCCTAAATGATAAAGCCCATGATAACTAGCCTAAATAAAAGAAAATACCAAAAGAAAAAAAGAGTAAATTACATTCCCTTAAAGTTTAAAAAAAATAAAAGTAGCCTCATAGTTTTAGCATAATCATACTAACCTCTCTTTTAGTAAGATTAAAGTGGTCAAAATTAATATAATAATGTGAAGTCACAAAAATAAATAAAGAAAAAAAAAATATTTTTGTATAAAAGATATGAAAATACTATTTTTTCATCCAAATGAATAACAAATTGTTGATAAAAATATAACTAAGTTTTACATGAATTAAAATGTTAAGGAAGTCTAATTTAATTATGCTAAAACAACAAAACTTACTTATTTTTTTCAAATCTCATGAACATCAGTATAATTTATTTAAAAATAGTATGATTATTTAAAAAAAAAAAAATAATGATTCACAAAAAAACAAAATACATAGTACATAGGTGAAATGTGAACCACGCATACTCCCCATGAAATTTTAACATTAGAATTGTCAATGAAATGAACAATCACTTTCATCTCATGGTACCCTACCAACTTAAATTATTGAAGCTAGCAATAAATAAATAAATATGAAACAAAGTTGGTTACAATGCAATATATTACGTGTACGCGTAATTACTAGTAATACTAATAATAATTTGAACTCAAATTATAAAAAAATTTAAAGTGAATCCAGCATAATGTGCTTTGTTTGACACATGGGAGAGCAATCATAAAACAGATTTTGAACTATTAAGTTTTTTTTATCTTTCATGCTTTATTATTTCCAATAATATATTTTTTTTATTTTAGTCAAAATTTTATTTTTTTACATGTGCTTAATTTAAATATATACTTAAAAATAAATATTTACAAATAAATCTAAAAATAATTCAATAAGTAAACAAATACAAGAATATTCTGAATTTATGCATTTAGTGAATTAAAAACATATAACAAATTTTATACTTTTTAAGTCGATATAAGTCAAGTCGATCTTTTTTTTTTTAAATTGACTATAATATTAAAAAAATTTACTAAACCATAAAAAAAACAGATTGAAAATTTGAAAATTTTTTTTTGAAAACTCCGAAACCAAACAAAATTATTAATTCAAACCCAATTTTTTAGTTAGTTTTATTTATTTATTTATTGGATTTTTATTTTAAAAATCAAATTTTGGAAGTGAAAATGGAATTTACCTAAGCCAGCTGAAATGCTAGTAGAACTATGGCCAGCTCCAAAAGCATCATGCACACTCTCCTCCCTCTTGGGAAAACCTGCAAGCCCACAAGTTTGTCTAATTGTATGCATTCTCGATCTCCTTCCAGTCAATATCTTATGCGGATATGTCTGCAAAACGCACGCAAATATACAATTCACGACACAAAATCGTATCAAAATAGTCTCTTAATTAGAAACATGAGTTACATTTAAGTAGGTGTCATTCATGGACGAAATTAAAAATTTTGCTTAGAGAAAGCCAAGATAAGTCTAACATGAAGTCACGTTTTTTACTCACATAAGTGTTAATTAAAAAAGAAATTAGTAAGAAAAATCAATAAATCTGTATATATATTTATTAATATTTATCTAGTTATGTTACATAAGTTTTTAGCGTATAATTAGATTGTCACTATATAATTTATTAGACTTTCATTTTCAGGTGTTTTATTGATAAATATAATTTACATAAATAAAAGTATCACTATAATTTTTATAATTGAAAAAAAAAATGATATTTACGTATCAAATTAATAGAATTGGTGCTATTACATAATATGTGAAATAATTTGAGATCATGCCAATGCCATAACTAATATTGTACAAATATTTAGGGTCAACAAAAGAATTTTTACAAGTTTAAGGGACCATTTTACATTAGTCCCTAGTCCCACTAGTCCCGACGAAAGAATTGTCACTAGTCTCAATTTTTTGTGATTGATTTCTTTATAAATAAAATAACTGTAAATAGATATTATTATTACCTGGTGTCCAACATCCCAAATGATCTTGTCTTCTGGTGTGTTGAAAACATGGTGAAGTGCAACAGTTAGCTCCGCCACTCCTAGGCTTGAACTCAGGTGACCGCCGATTTTAGACACCGTATAAACTATCTCTTCACGGAGTTCATCAGCCAACTTTTCAAGCTCCTGAAAATGGAAAACATAAATTTTACTAAAAATACATTTATAAAATCTCATTGGCTAATGCCCATTTCCATATTTTAGTTTTTTTGTTTTCTCAGCTACCAAACATTGACAAATGCAAAAAGGAAAAGAAAAATAGAAGTTTGACTACCTCAAGAGAAAGATTCTTCATGTGAATTGGGTAGTTAATGGTATCCAAGATTGGAGTGGAAGGCTTTTCCCCAGAGAAATTGAGGGTTCTTCTTGTTGTCAAGTGTCCATTGTGTATTGTTTGTTGATCACTCTTGACCATGATGTTGCTGTATTCATCACTTGTATTATTGTCCCCTGTAGCTGCTCTCACCCTACCAAACTGTAAATACCCAACAAAATATTTTTTAAAAAATATTTAAAATCCAATAATGACATTATCTGTGTGGGTCATCCCACTGCGCTCGCACTACGATATTGTCCGTTTTGTATCACGGGAGCACACATGATTTTTGTTATTTCTTCACTAGAAAAGATCTCTTAGAGGTTTGCGGGCATAATACACTTATAAGGTGGGTCAAGAGATTCTAATAAACTGACGTGGGACGAATCCAAACCCCCCACATTATCCAAAACACGACAAGAAATTATTTAATACTACTAAAGCAAGAATAAGTGGTTCAAATTAATAGTTATTGGTATAAATTATAAGATCTTTCACTTTTATGTTCGAGTTTTAAGAGACAACGTGTAAAGTATGGAAATTTACTACTAAGTGATTTGCAAAAAATAGAAAGATCATATAGAAGTGTGTTAATGATATTTTTGAAGTTTATGACGGCAATAATGTGTTCTACATAATAATAATGTCTATAAATTTTTTTATTTCTATATAGTTACTCTTCTAAGCTGAAAAAGAAGAGACTCAATGAGTGAACGAGTGAGAGACAGAGAGATGGAAGACCTTGTGCTTCTTGTTGAAAAGAGAAGTAATGGTTGCAGAGGATGAATACCCATCTTGAGAATGGAGCAATGGGAGGAAACTGCTCTTGATAACACCACAAGAACCCATTCTCTCTCTCTCTCTCTCTCTCTCTCTAGATGTGAAGTGGTAGTAGAATGATGCAAGTAGTAGCAGAGGAGTTGGGGAGATTAACGAGGAGAGGAGAGTGCATTTATAGAGCACAAATACGCGCCTTATTATTATTATTATTATTATTATTATTATAAAAAGAAAAATAAAGAAAAAGAAAAGGAAAAGAAGAAGGGTAAATTACAAATACACCCTTTGAAGTTTGTTTAAAATACGAATTGGTCCTTGTGGTTTGAAAATTACAAATACCTCCCTGTTAGAATTTTTTTATTTAATAGAATTAATTGAAAAAGTAAAATTTATAACTATTCACCTATATAATAATAATAAAATTATTTAAATTATTAATTGAAATAAAATTTTTACATTATTAAAAATTATTAACTAACTTGATGATTTATTAATAAAATGACTTATTTATTATGAAATTAAAAACTTTAGAGACTTAATGTAATTTTTAAAATTATAAAGAATAATTTATATTTTAAATAAATCTCAATGTTTATAATTTTCATAAAAAAAATAAATAAATAAAGTTGCCGGCGTCCACACACACGGAAATAAAGTTATGGTATTGCTAATAAAAACATGTTAAAAACGTGTCGAACCTTTTCATCCTAATCCCATCAATGTAAGTACATACACACCTTTCATATGTTCTTGCGTGGGCAATTATTGAATCCTTCCGTAGCTTTATCGGAAAATTATACAATAGTTTTGAAATATTATGTGCTCATACTTCCGCACTAATTATATCATATTTTCAATCACTTAATATAAATAATTAATACTCCACATTCTTCATTAATTATATTATCATAGAGTATTACATAACCGTACTCTCAGATTACCAAATAATCACCTAGCATTATGTGATGTTGTCCATACGGTGGTCTAATTGATTCATTCTTATTTATTATGAATTACAAATTTTCATTTATCAAGAGTATCATATAAATAACATTATACCATACATTTTGACTATTTAATAATTTTTCAACTTGGATATAGCTTCCGTTATATATATATTGTAAGACAAATTAATCCTTATGAAAATGAGGAGAAATTTTTATATTCCAATAAGGTATCACGTGACATTATTTTTCACCAATCATAAATATATATGTTGCTTATTATTTCCCAAACACTTAATATAAATGTAATGAATCCTATTATTTATAATAATAAAAGATACCATATGATATATATATTATTCACATATAAAAATTACTCAGCCCCCACCTGCACTACATATGGGACAAAGGATAAAATATAGAGGATCCAAGGTGGTACTTATCACATTAGCATTTGATTTTTAGTCATTTTTTCCCCCTAGAAGTTTGTTTACTTTATTAATTTATCAATATTTTATCCTATAGTGTTTTTTTTGCTATCTTTCGAGTAATGTTTGAATGCACATTTGGTACCAATAATGTCACGTTTTATATTTAGTTTGGGAATAGATTTTTTTTTTTCCCCTAAAAGTTTGTTTACTTTATTAATTTGTCAATATTTTATCCTATAGTTTTTTTTTTTTTTTGCTGTCTTTCGAGAAATGTTTGAGTGCACATTTGGTACCAATAATGTCACATTTTATATTTGGTTTAGGAATAGATTATTTTAATAATATTTTAATTTTTGATTAAAATATAAAATGAAAAAACTAATATATTTGAGATAATTTTTAGCCTTTTACAAAAGAAGTACAAAAAAAGTAAAAAGAAAAATAAATATTGACTTTTTTATATGATTATTTGACTTTTTAACTTTTTTTTTTTTAGTATAGAAAATTCCCAAACTTACGGGTACTAAAAAGATTATTTGATGGTTTCATAAAAGGCTTAGTTTGTCTAATGTACTAGACCGTATAGTTGATGATTTGATCTATTCATTTTACAGGTCTATATATAAAAAGAAAAATATTTGGGAGTACTAAAAAATGATCACTAGAGGGAGCACTAATGATGTGGTAGTGGACCCCGTCTACTTTCTATGCCTTATTTTTATTTTATTTTATTTTATTTTTGTCATTCTCAATGTATTAGTGCTATTAGTGATGTATTTTTTAGTGGTCTAAATCATTATTGATATAACAATTATTCATTAAATAATAATAATAATCAATCAATCAATCAATCAATCAAATTAACATGATATTCACAACTATATTATTTTCACAATAAAACCAATTTAACATGATATTCACAACAATATTATTTCACCATATTCATTTTTAAAAAATTCATTACAGAAAAAGTCACTAAGTATAAGTTTTAACGACAATTTATAAAAATCTTGACAAAAAAAAAAAGTCATTAATTGTCAATATTTAGCGACATATGCAGAAATTCGTCACAAAAAATTATTCTTAGCGATGATTTTGTTAGAACTTATTTTTAATACGATTTTATGAGAATTAAATCCAACTATTAAAATCTATTGGTAGTTCACCCAAAATATTGTATGTGTCCAATACTTAAAACATTGAAATTTCATAGTTAGAAAAAAAAAAAAAAAATCGTTGGGGTAAATCACACTTACCTCTCCTGAAATTTTTGACAATTATAAGGACCTCCCTTGTGATTTTAATAATTACAGAAATCTTCCTTACTTTTGCTAATATTATCAAGATTCCCCCAATCTGTCACTACAAGAAATCACACTTTTACCGACTAAAAATTTAGTCGGCAAAAGTCTATTTTTAGTCGGCAAATGTTATTCGCAACTAATTTTTTTGGTCGCCACAATTAGCGACTAAAAAATTTTTAGTCAGGAAAAAGTTTTATTTGCCGACTAAATATTTGGTTGCTAAATGTATATTTACTTTGACTAATCCATGTAGTAGCTAAAACACTTTAGTCGCAGAAAGTCATACTTTCCCGACCAAAAAGTTTGGTAGCCAATTGTCACGTTCCATAACCAAACATGTTAGTCTTCAATTGTCACATTCTACCACCAAAAAGTTTGGTCGCCAATTGTCACATTCCATGACCAAACATGTTAGTTGCTAATTGCCACATTCCACAACCAAAAAGTTTGGTCGCCAATTGTCACATTCCATGACCAAACATGGTAGTCGCCAAAAGAAATGTGTGCGCAATTAAAACTTTAGTCGCCAATAGACCTATTACCGACCAAATCCTTTGGTTGCCAATATTAATAATTTTAATGACTAATTATTTAGTCGCCAAATGTACCCTCTCCCCTGCCTTTTTTAGTCGGCGAAAGTATTACTTATCTTTCCCAACTAATAACTTGCTCGCCAAAATAGGAAAAATAAAACCAAAATTTTGTCGCTAACATCCAACAAAATATACCTGTAATTCATAATAATCCATCCAATCCATTCAATACAATCTATAATTTGCAATAATCATTTAAACCAACAATTGAACTAAATCATTCAACAAAATATTTAAATCATCCAATCCTGAACTTGTTTAATGAAAGTCATCGTTTCGTTCTAATCGGAGAGGATCTCTTTTTCTCTTACTCTTGAGATAGGGATTTTTTCAACCTTTGGTATGGTTTCTAGCCTAGTTATTTTCTCATTGAAAGGGTTTAGTGGTTTGGGGATTTTGGGTTAAACTTAGGGTTTGATTTTGAAATGTAAAAGAAAGGTTTTTAAATTGGTGCTTGAGAATGGTTGTGGGAATGTGTTTATGATTGAAATATATTGAAATGTTGAAATTTCTTTACTTAAATGTGATCTAAAAGTAAAAGGGATGTAGCTATTGATAATGAGGGTGGAGTTAGATATGTAATATCGCTCCCATTTTGAAAATGATGAGATTACATCTTTTGTTGAAAATTATCTATTGAATAAAAATATTTGTCTTGGACTATCGGTGGAGGATAGCTTTGATTGTTGTAGAAATTGCATGAGGATTAGGTGAATTGAAACTAATTACCCATACATCTTGCATTGAGCATTGTTTCATACTTAAGCATTGAAAATGTATTGTTTTGAGAAAAATGGAGGAATACCTTGGTGAATCTAATTCGGGGGTGTAGTTGTGGTTATTTTGTTAACCTGTGTGTCCTTGGTAAAAGTCTAGAAACCTGCGCGGTTAGATGTCAATCTTTTCGGTTAGTATCGGTAAAATGACTTTAATAGTGCTTGTATAGCCTACTGGCAGACACATACCTAAAGATTCCTAATGTTTTGTATCCACTATCATGTTTTTTGATATAAAGGGATATTTTCATGATTAATATATAATCTTGAGATTGCATAGTTTGAGATGGAAATATAAAATGTTTGACAAATGGCATGCATATGCATTTACTTTATGATTTCATTAAGATTTACACACTGTATTAAAGTATCTCTACTGAGTTTTAGCTTACCCTATGTGGAAAATAACTTTCAGGTGCTGATGATATGCCTTTACCAAGGATATAGCTTGGGAGGACTTGGAGCCAAGAGTTTCTTCTGTTTTTCTTTTAATGTAATTATTTTTGTATAAGCCTTGGGCTTTAACTGTATTGATTATTGTACCCAAGCATTGACTTGTAAAGATGTAGCCGTTAGGTATAAAATTACTTGATTCTCCTTTTATTTCAATTCATGTACGCATGTCATATGCTATAGATTTAGGATCTATAACTTATGAATGTATACACACATATGTCATCTTTTGTATGATCAAAGAGTATAAATGAAATATTATGATGTGGGGTTGTTGTTATTATTTCAGAGTGTAATAGTATGAAGCTTAAGTGGGTACTTTGCCTTGTTCTTCATCTTATGCTTTGGATTTTCTAGGGTTTGGATGTTGATTTTAAACAATGTTCTCCCACGATCCATGAACTAGATCTCTTTTGTTTCAGATTTCAATCTCTTTTCAAAAACAATTTGTTTATTTGAGTGTGATGATGGATTATTTATTTATTTATTATTCTTTTGTGTAGTTTGTTCCAAAGGGGAATGATATGAGAGTGATTATACTTATTATATACATGTTTATGTTAAAAACATGATTTAATCACAGATTTGTTTAATATTTATTGGTTCATATATTATATTCATATGTGGTTTGATTTATTTTGTAGAACTTTGTATATTGGGATTTTGTTTTGTAGTTTATTGCTGCATCTAAAAATTACACAGATAGATATAAAAATTTCTATCTATTCTTTGTTGTTATTGTTGATTATTGCAGTAGATAAAAAACAACAAAACCACCACCAGATTTTAAACACACACACACACACACACACAACACACACACACACACACACACACACACACAGAGGGAGAGAGAGAGAGAGAGAGAGAGAGAGAGAGAGAGAGAGAGAAATCCACAGATTTCAACAGATAAGGGAAAATAAGTTTGAATTTCAATCGATAAAAAAATTACAACAAAAATTTTAACAGATAGGAAAATATATGACAAGAATTTCAACAGACTAAATTTTTCATAGATAGAAATCTCAACAAATAAGACAAACTAAGATAAGAATTTCAATAGATAGAAAAAAATTTGAAAAGATAGAAAAAAAATTTGAATAGGTAAAAAAACAAATTGAACAGATAGATATAAATTTGAGCTAATAATCAACAAAAAGTCAAACAGATAAAAAAAAGTTAAGGGGTAAAATTAGAAACAAAATGTTCTTCAGGACTTCTCACAAAATTACTTTACAAAGTGTGGACCTCTCACTAATCAAAAATATCCACTGAACCTAATGCCTTATACTTTCGTTAGATTAGATTTATCACCAATTTTCTTACAAAAAAAAAGAAAAAAAAGAGAGAAAAAAAAACTTTGCTATGCTTTTTTTCTCCTTTATCATATTATTTCCATCTCAAAATTAGCGTTTGAAATGAAGATAACAAAATTATCCGATATGATTATATTTGACTCAACCTGATTCCACTAGTAAAGATTTGGGATAACATTGATAAAGTACAGTCAAGTATAGAGATAATTCCGTCAAAATTGTTGGGGTTAACATAAAATATAAACTATTAAAATAGTTGAGTTTAAAATTAAAATTCACCCATAAAACTCAAAAAAGCTTGACCTATTGTCATTCCTTAAAATTTATAAATTTTTGTACCAATTTGTTTATTTATTTTAGTTGTCTAATATTTCTATTGGACAAAGTTACGATTATTGCTTGAGTAATCATATTTGGGAGCTAATGTGGAAACTTATATGGTAGGAACTACAGTATCTTATGAGTTCGACTTTTATGTATGGAGATTAGTTTATATAGTGTATTGGATGATGATCTAATCTTTCATTTTATAAGACTCTCTGCAAAATTATTCATAAAAGTAAAAATAAAAAATTTAAATTTATTAATCGTAATGACAATAGTCTTTGTAAAATATTTATAGTCCCCAAAATATGAATCTTTTGGGGAAATTTAATCTAAGGTCCCTTTCTAACTTTTAGTAATAGAAAATGTCCACAATAAATTTTTTTGTAGCCTAAAATCCCTCAATTTATCACACCCTCTCTCAAACTCCTTCTTTCTCATGGCTTCTTAAAACATTTTCTTCTCTCTTCTCCGTTACTTCGTCAAGCCCCGAACACTGTCTCTTCCATCTCGCCCTTTTCCTTTGGGCTTCTTCTCCAATCGCGTGGTGGACTATGTCGCTGCCACCGCCGCTACTATCGCAGCTCTGCTTCTGTTGCTGTAACTCTGCCTCCATTGCCAACAAAAAAACAGGGGAGTGGTGGTGGGAAGGTGTTGAGTGAGTTCATGTGTTGATTGCAGGAATTGCAATAGAGGGTTGAGAGAGTAACTGAGATTTGGGGACCAAATGGAAGTTAACCATCAGAGATGGATTACAAAGAGGTGATGGGTAAAATCAAAAAAGAGATTGTCAATTTCCATAGTGAAATGGTGCTTTTAGTGAACTACAACAATATCAACTACATAGGTACTCCTTGATGTTCAATTCTTCCCGAATTTGTGAAATCTGTTATGAGATCATATTTGATAGTTTGAGAAAACAAGTTGATATTGTACTTGTTTGAGAACTGGTTTGATGGATGAAATTAGTGGAAAACACAATTTTCTCCAGTTTGATCAAAACACAGAGAAAATTTTTGATCAAACCAGAGAAAATTGAGCAAATTAGAGAAATTTGTGAACATATCAGGGAAATTTCAAATCAGAGAAATTTCAAAACACAAAGAAAATTCTAAAATACAGAGAAAATTAGAGAAATTGAGCAAAATAGAGAAATTTCAAACTAAAGAAATTTCAAAACACAGAGAATTTTGTTTGAAATTTCTCTGGATCAAAATTTCTCTTGAAAAATGTTGAGAACCCTAACTACTATGAAAATATTGCATGTCGTTTATCCTATAAAATCTTAATACCAAGGACCTTAAAAAATATTCCCCAATCTTTTGTTATTTTGGCCCCAACGTTTAAATTGTGTCAATTTGGTCCCTAATTGCCTAAAAGTATTTCAATTTGGTATTCAATATTTAAATTGTGTCAATCTAATCTTTAACAAAATTACACAAGTGTGACAACCCCGTTATGTATTATGCTTTTAATTCCTTAATTGTGCATGAGCTTATTTGCTAAGTGTGAATTGAATGTTAATTATGTAATTAATGTGGTTTTTGACTACATAACTGTTGATTGTAGGAAAATCTGTTATGATTTTTGCTTTGATCTAAAAATTGAAAGCCTTAATGGCGTCAGAAACCGAAATTGGTTAATTTATTGTGATTTACATAATTTTTAGAGTCTAATGAGAAATTTGATTAAAATTTGATTATGTCTAAATTAATTAGATTAAATCAATTAAATTAAGCTTAGGATTAGATAACTTAAGCCTTAATTACTTAGCATAAACCTTGATTAGTTAATTAAGTTAATCCAACCTATATATATGTTAAGATAAGATTAAGCTTATTATTCTTGCACTCAAATTCTATCTCTAGCTTCCTCTACTCAATCTATCTTCCTCCTCCTCTCAACGATTTGATATATACATATAGGCAATATAAGTGAAGAAATGGTAGAAGACAAGAATGGAGCATTAATGAAGATAATGAAGCAAATGGAGCACTAATGGAAGACAAAAGTGGAACAATAGCTCTAATGGATCAAGCACTAGGCAATAGAGGGTGAGTATACATGCATTCAATGCATGAATGGGTCAGAAAAATGGGTTTGGGAAGTGCCCCACCCGAATCAACACAAAACTAGGCAATCTATCTCTGGGCAGTTGACCGTTTTGCTCCGGTTAGACTTCGTTCACTCTAGTTCAATCCAACCTCGCTCTAGATATCTAATGGGGCTTAACACTTGACCAAAATAGGCTTAGAGTTAGGAACAAAACTCAAATTCCATCTCTTTTATTGAGGATTCTGTGAGAAACACATTCTGATTTTCATCATTGAGTGATCAAAAGAAAGCGCTCAAATCTTAAAGCCGATCAAAATGGGGTGTCTACAATTGCCCCTCTTTGATAGAACTCGAAATCATTTCATGATGTGAGCGAATGTCAAAGCTCAAAGACGACCCTTTTGACAAAACTGTATGACTTGGGCAAACAAACAAAATATAAATACAGTTGGTTGAACCTAAAGGTTGCCTACGTATCCCTTTGCAAGGAATCAAACCAGCGTAGTTCAGGGGCAAAATGCAAATGACATACTCGAAATACAATTTGAAAGTTAGACTTATACGCTTCGTGTAGCGAATTTTTTTTTTCAAAAATTCATGATTATGCAATGCAATGCAATGGAATGATGATAAGATGGCAACATGAGAGACAAGCCTCGTGCAAATGATATGAAACATAACAAGAGGTGCATCACATATAAATGTGCCATAACACAAACAATAAAATGGAGTGCATCGCATACAAATGTGCCACAACACAAATAATAGAGGGAAAAGGTGAACTCAAAATCCAAATGTGTCTCACGCGAGAGGAGGGATAGTGAACTCGAAATCTAATGCGTCTTAGAAGGGAGGAATGGTGAACTCAAAATCCAAATGCATTTCACGCGAAAGGAGAAATAGTGGTATAATCAACAAGCATACCTACCCGTATTTCATACGAATGGGGGAAAGTTTTAATCGGGTAGACTTCAAATCCTAACATATTTCACGTGAAACATGGAAAGGTGGTGTAACAAACAAACATACCTAACCGTATTTCATACGGAGAGGCGCAAGGTTTTAAGTAATAAATTGCAAATCCTAACACGTTTCACGTGAAAAGAAAAAATGTGGTGTAACCAACAGGCGTACCTAATCGTATCTCATATGAAAGGGGAGAAGGTTTTAACCGAATAAACTGCAAATCCTAACACGTTTCATGTAAAAGGAGAAAATATGGTGTAACCAACAGGCGTACCTAACTGTATTTCATACAAAAAGGGGAAAGGTTTTAACCGAATAAATTACAAATCCTAACACGTTTTACGTGGAAGGAGAAAATGGTGCAACTAAATATTGGACAATTGTAGCTAGATCTTGTGAGTAGATTGTAACTATGTATAATACATGCAATAAATAGCGCAAGTGTGATGATGAATGCAAAAACACGAAGGGGCAATGTGAGACACACAATATGCAATATGATATGATGGATGCACACTAATAACATGATAATCCACAATAGATGAATACACAAAATGATTTTTTTTCCCCTTCCTTTTCCAAAATTTTCTTCTTCTTTTTGTTTTTTGTTTTTGATTTCTTTTTGAAACTTTTTTTCTTTTTTATTTATTTATTTATTTTTGGATTTTGTTGTTTTTAACATTTATATACATACCATATATACATATACGGATACAAACGATATACAAAATACGTATCACGTACATATACATATATATATATATATATATGGATACACTGATACATACATATATGTAGACAAAGACATACGAATACACAGACATATACATACACAGAAATACGGATACGGATACACAGACATATACATACAAATATATACAAAAATATATACATATATACACTCCTCCCCTGTTTTTGTTTCTCTCTCTCTCTCTCTCTCTCTCTCTCTGTGCCTCGTTTGTTTTCATGAGCGCTGTGTTTGGTGCACTATTTCAACAATCATAGCGCGCCTGATCGACAACAGCTAGACGCCTTCGTTTGTAAAGATTGCCTTGGTAATCCTTCTTCCTTGGCTTCTTTCTTTTTCATTTTCTTCTTAAACTGAGGCCTACTAGAGAGACAGAGCAGAAAGCTACAAACTCTCTCTGCCATTACTTTGCCAATTCTCTCTTTAGCTATTACTCTTTTCCGTCATGGCCTCATCCCTCTGTGCTCTTTCGCTCTTCCCAGACCTTAATGAATCCCCAATCGAGATTACCAGCTCCTTTGAGCCCCGATAGAGTGCCGCTATCCCTTTTCTTGTTCTTAGTTTTCCTACGCTGTCAGTCGAGCAACTGATGACAGCGCAGTCTGACATCGATGCGAACCATTACACATTGAAGTCCTGCATGCAGATCGTGACTGCAGTCTCTAATTTGCCCTACCAGCTGTAGGGTAGGACGAGTGAAGTACATCGGCTAAATGCCCAACTCTCTTTGCTCCAGCGTATGTACAAAGACGCTCGAGCAAAGATTAGCACATTGAAAAAGCAAAACAAAGAGCTGAAACAACAAGCCACCTCTGTGGCCCGATTAAGAGTTCTTTTGTACTCCATATTTGACGATCGGTGGGGAGTAATTTCTTTTGGAAGTTCTGCCAATGCCAAGGCAGAGTCTTCAAAGGCTTCCCGAGAGTGAAGATGTGGCAAGGCAATCATCAATGGAAGTGGATGGTGAAACTAAGGTGTCAGCCTATACCCTTTTGTCGCTGGAAACACGAGTCGCCAAAAAACAGAGAACAATATTAGGATTTATTTTATTTTATTTTTTCGTGTATTTTTGCCTAGAGTGGGCACTTCTAGCTTCAACTCTCTTTTGTACAACTTTGATCGGGTTTTAATCCTTGACATTCAATAAAAAGAGTTTTGTTTTGCAAATCTAAATGGCATGAATGGCACAACACTTGAGCATGAAAACCATTTTGTTTTGAATTTTGAAATTGAAAATTATTGCATTTCAATGAGTTCTAAATTAGATGTCGAGCCTATAACTGACCAAAACACAAAATACAACTCAATGAAAGGAAAATAAAGCAAAAACCATCCCAAACGCACCCTTTTACGCTTGCCGAAATAAAATGGACACAAAACAAAACATCACCAGAGATAACTGCTGTGCATTTTCCGACGAGTGCTTGACTTAAAGAAAAAGTACAAATTAATGTGATCTTGGTAATGATAACTTGAGAGTGTGGAGAAAAGACAAAAAACCCGACTTGACTGTGCCCCTAGTTCATCGCTTTGATTTGTTTTCTTTTAGTTTTTTGCTAAAAAGATTTTGATCAATATGAGAGTTAGATTAGCATGCTCATTCCACTCTCGGTTTTGAAGTCATGTAAGTCAGGCTACGAGTACTAAAAATTTTCACTTTTTGCAAAAATGGAATAATTTTTTGAGAAAATCAATCAACTTCATTAAAAGTCCTCAAAATCTGTTTTTGCAAATGACCACTACCTGACCAACATGAAATGAACCCTTGAGATGCACAACTGAATCTGTCTTGCAACTAAACCCATCATAAAAAAGAAATAGGACAACTAAATCAAACGGGATGAGCCAATCAAACATAGATAGGATAGCCGAATCGAATAAAGATACACCAATCAAACATGGATGATATGAGTGAATTGAAAAATGATTAGGGCTGAACTTCAAGATGAAGCTGCTTACATATTCCAAAGATAAAAATCAGGCGATACGTAGTTTCGGGCTAACATTCACTCAAGTATTAACACTCTTCTTTTGTGCTC
The DNA here is from genome assembly GCA_030407325.1 of Camellia japonica. NCBI lineage: Eukaryota > Viridiplantae > Streptophyta > Magnoliopsida > Ericales > Theaceae > Camellia > Camellia japonica. The sequence goes on from JAPPVO010000213.1 coordinate 24,998, forward strand.
TAAGATTTGCTAAAGCCCGCCCTTCCGGGTTTTCGACTTTGTGAGCTTTTTCTTAATTTTTTTAATTTTATATTTTTTTTTCATTTTTTCATTTTATTTTATGCTCTAACTTTTTGCGTAAGCTGCCCTTTCGGATTTTTGACCCAGCGAGTCTCTCAAGGATAGTACTTTTTCAACTTGTCTTTGTTGATTGGTTATGAGAACTCCAAACCATCCAAATCCATGAGAATGACTGCTGCCCCTAACCAAATTGACTTGATGATGTAGGGACCCATCCAATTAGGACTGAACTTACCCCTAGGGTTGTAGATAGGAACTCGATTGTCCTTCAGCACTAAGTCTCATTCCCTCAACTTCCTGGATTTGACATTTTCGTTGAATGCTTTGGCAATCTCGCGTCGATACCCCTCAACGTAGTATAACGCCTTTAATCTTTGCTTATCAAATAGCATCAGCTCCTCAAATCCATTCTGCTGCCAATCGGCTTCTACTATCTGACATTCAGCCATAATCCTCAATGAAGGCATTTCTATCTCAATTGGCAAAACAACCTCCATTCCATATACCATCGAGTATGGGGTTGCCCCTATAGACGTTCGGATTGATGTCATGTAACCCCAAAGTGGAAAGACAGTTTATCTGGCCAATCTCTATAGGTTTCCAACATTTTATGCAGAATAGTCTTGATGTTCTTATCTACAACTTCAACAGCTCCATTGGTTTGTGGCCTGTAAGTTGATGACTTGCGAAAAACTATGTTATATTTCCCAAGTAGAACTACAACTTCTCTTTTGAAATGTGAGTCATTGTCTGAAATTACTTCATTTGGCATCCTATATCTGCAAATGATGTTATTCCTGATGAACTTGGCTACGTGCGATGCTTTTAACATTGAAAATGATTGTGCTTCAACCCACTTGGTAAAATAATCAATGGCAACCAAGATGAACTAATGTCTATTTGAACCCTTCGGTGTTACTGCCCTGATGACATCTATGCCCCCAGACTAAGAAAGGCCAAGGCGAAGTCATGTTGTAGAGTTTTGATGACGGATATTCATACAATTGGCGTGGATTTGACATTTGTGGCATCTCCTACAAAAGTCAATACAATCACTCTCAATGGATAACCGATAGTATCCCTAGCTAGCATTATACCATTCATATGGGCTCCACACTCTTCTTTATAGATGGCTTCCTTGATATACTTTGCCTTTTCTTCATCTACACACAACTTACGTATTCTCATATTCCCCCTTTTGTACAGCTTATCTTCGTAGATAATGAATTAAGCAACCAGACGTCGTATCCCTCTTTTGTCCTTAGCATTTGCCCCTTACGGGTATGTACTGTTTTCCAAAAAGTTCCAAATATCAAAGTACCAAGGGTTTTCATCTTGAACCTCTTCTGTTGTAACCATCATTTCATAAGCAGGCGTACATCTTTGTTCCATCAGGATTGGGCGCATCTTAACCCCAACGGGTATATCTATCATGAAGGCCAAGGTTGCCAACGCATCAGCAAATCAATTGTTCTCTCTCACCAAGTGTGTAAGTGTCAGTCTTTCGAACCTCGGGATCAACATGTCCAAGGTCTGATAATAGGCTTTTATTTTCTCCTCTTTAACCTTCCAGTCTCCATTGGCTTGAGAGACAACCAAGTTCGAATCCCTAAACACATCCAACCTTATTATTCCTAGTTCTAGAGTTGCTTCCAGTTCGACAATGCATGCCTCATACTCTGCTTGGTTGTTGGATACCCTGAATCGGAGTTTGAAAGCTAAAAGGATATGGGAATCATCTAGCGCTATGAGTAACACACCTATCCTGTAGCCAAATTAATTGTATGCTCCATCAAAGCACAACTTTCAAGTGTCTTCTTCCATCTACATAACCTCCTTATTTGGGAATGAATAATCCTTATCTTCTTTTCTTTCAATCAGGTGATCAGCAAAAATTTTTGCACGACCCTTCTTTTAACATATTTGCGAGCAATATACTTGAGGTTGAATTCAGAAAGCAAAAACAACCAATGAGCTAGTTTACCGGTAAACGCTAGTTTCTGAAAGAGATATTTGATGGGGTCTAATCTTAAAACCAGAATTATCGAGTGGGCTAACAAGTAGTGTCTCAAATTCCTAACAGCCCAAACCAAAGCTACGCAAGCCTTTTCTAAGGGAGTGTAACGGGCCTTGTATTCAAGCATCTTATTGCTCAAGTAGTAGATGGCTTTCTCCAATTTCTAGCCTGACTCTTGCGAAAGCATACATCCCATGGTTGATTCAGTCGCTGATAAATACAAAATCAGCAGTTTTCCTGGCTCAGGTGGTGATAACATAGACAGATTCTGCAAATATTGCTTAACTTACTCAAAGGCGAACTAACACCGATCATCACATTGGAACTTCTTTCCTTTCTTCAACAAACCAAAAAGTGGTTCACAGGTCAAAGTTAATTTAGAAATAAACCTCTTTATGAATTGCACTTTGCCCAGAAAGCCCCGTACCTCATTTTCAGTTGTTGGTGGCGGCATTTCTAAGATGGTCTTAATTTTGGATGGATCAACTTCAATTCCCCACTATGTGATAAAAAATCCTAACATCTTGCCTGCAATTACCCTAAAGGTGCATTTATGTGGATTCAGCCTCAGCCTCTATTCCTTGATTCTCTCAAAGAATATTCTCAATGCGGTATAATGGCCTTTCCGATTTTTGACGTAACAATCATGTCATCCACGTATGCCTCAACTTCCATGTGGATCATGTCATGCAATAGTGTGGTGGCGGCTCGCTAATAAGTGGCCCCGGCATTTTTCAAACCAAATGACATGACCTTGTAACAATATGTCCCCCATGGTGTAGTAAATGTAGTATTTTATCTATTCTCTAGAGCCATAAGGATCTGGTTATACCCCGAAAAACCATCCATGGATGACAATAAGACATGCCATGCAATGAAGTCTACTAATTCATCAATATGTGACAATGAAAAGTCATCTTTCGGACTAGCTTTGTTCCAATCTCTGAAGTCTACACAAACCCTAATTCTGCCATCTTTCTTCAGGACTGGCACAATGTTAGCTAACCAAGTCGGATACTCGGATACAAGCAAGAACCCAACATTGATTTGTTTAGTAACCTCTTCTTTGATTTCAATGCCCAATCCGAACGAATTCTGCAAAGCTTCTGTTTGACAGGTCAAGCATCAGGATTTAGAGGGATCCGATGTTGTACAATCTCAGGATCAATTCCAGGCATATCTTTGTAGGACCACGCAAAAACATCTTTGAATTCCAGTAGTAAAGCAACTAATTGCTCGCATTCCTCTAAAGATAAAGTGGAACCAATCTGGATCAGGCAAGCATCTATCTCAATACCCACATTTATGGAAACAATTTCGTCGATTAATGGCTTAGCACGCCTTTCTTCCTTCTAGTTGATTAAATTTTTCAATGCCCAAGGAATTTTTTCCTCTTCGTTTTTATCAAACGTTAGAAAATTCTAATCAATGCTATGAACTATCGGCACAGAGAAGTAAGCAGAAATCACAATATCTTCATTCAGAATCCTAGGCTCAACAAAAAAAATAAAAAATAAAAAAGAAAGAAAATCTTTGACTTTTTTATATAATTATTTTACTTTTTAACTTTTTTAGTATAGAGAGCTCCCAAACTTACGAGTACTAAAAAGATTATTTGATGGTTTCATAAGTTTGTCTAATGTACTGGACCATATAGTTGATAATTTGATCTATTCATTTTACAGGTCTACATATAAAAATCATTCATTAAGGCCAAGTTTGGGAAGACTAAATAAGTGCACTTTTTGACTTTTTATGAAATATGAGTTGGATTTGGGTTGGGTTTGAAGTGATGTGTTAGAGAGGTGATGTGACTTAAATAGGATAGTGACTTTTTGACTTTTTGAATTTTTTTGAGGATGTCAAACTTGGCTTAAATAATAATAATAATCAATCAATCAATCAAATCAAATTAACATGATATTCACAACTATATTATTTTCACAATAAAACCAATTTAACATGATATTCACAACAATATTATTTCACCATATTCATTTTTAAAAATTCATTACAGAAAAAGTCACTAATTATAAGTTTTAACGACAATTTATAAAAATCTTGACAAAAAAAAAAAGTCATTAATTGTCAATATATAGCGACATATGCAGAAATTCGTCACAAAAAAATTATTCTTAGCGATGATTTGTTAGAACTTATTTTTAATACGATTTTATGAGAATTAAGTCTAACTATTAGAATCTATTGGTAGTTTACCCAAAATATTGTATGTGTCCAATACTTAAAACATTGAAATTTCATAGTTAGAAAAAAAAAAAAAAAAATCATTGGGGTAAATCACACTTACCTCTCCTGAAATTTTTGACAATTATAAGGACCTCCCTTGTGATTTTAATAATTACAGAAATCTCCCTTACTTTTGCTAACATTATCAAGATTCCCCCAATCCGTCACTACAGGAAATCACACTTTTACCAACTAAAAATTTAGTTGGCAAAAATCTATTTTTAGTTGGCAAATGTTATCCGTGACTAATTTTTTTAGTCGCCACAATTAGCGACTAAAAAATTTTTAGTCAGGAAAAAGTTCTATTTGCCGACTAAATATTTGGTTGCTAAATGTATATTTACTTTGACTAATCCATGTAGTAGCTAAAACACTTTAGTCGCAGAAAGTCATACTTTCCCGACCAAATATGTTAGTTGCCAATTGTCACATTCCACGACCAAAAAGTTTGGTAGCCAATTGTCACATTCCATGACCAAACATGTTAGTCGTCAATTGTCACATTCCATGACCAAACATGTTAGTTGCTAATTGCCACATTCCACAACCAAAAAGTTTGGTCGCCAATTGTCACATTCCATTACCAAACATGGTAGTCGCCAAAAGGAACGTGTGCGCAATTAAAACTTTAGTCGCCAATAGACCTATTACTGACCAAATCATGTGGTTGACAATATTAATAATTTTAACGACTAATTATTTAGTCGCCAAATGTATCCTCTCGCCTACCTTATTTAGTCGGCGAAAGTATTACTTATCTTTCCCAACTAATAACTTGCTCGCCAAAATAGGAAAAATAAAACCAAAATTTTGTCGCTAACATCCAACAAAATATACCTGTAATTCATAATAATCCATCCAATCCATTCAATACAATCTATAATTTGCAATAATCATTTAAACCAACAATTCAACTAAATCATTCAACAAAATATTTAAATCATCCAATCCTGAACTTGTTTAATGAAAGTCATCGTTTCGTTCTAATCGGAGAGGATCTCTTTTTCTCTTACTCTTGAGATAGGGATTTTTTCAACCTTTGATATGGTTTCTAGCCTAATTATTTTCTCATTGAAAGGGTATAGTGGTTTGGAGATTTTGGGTTAAACTTAGGGTTTGATTTTGAAATGTAAAAGAAAGGTTTTTAAATTGGTGCTTGAGAATGGTTGTGGGAATGTGTTTATGGTTGAAATATATTAAAATGTTCAAATTTCTTTACTTAAATGTGATTTTGAAAGTAAAAGGGATGTAGCTGTTGATAATGAGGGTGGAGTTAGATATGTAATATCGCTTCCATTTTGAAAATGATGAGATTATATCTTTTGTTGAAAATTATCTATTGAATAGAAATATTTGTCTTGGACTATCGGTGGAGGATAGCTTTGATTATTGTAGAAATTACATGAGGATTACGTGAATTGAAACTAATTACCCATACATCTTGCATTGAGCATTGTTTCATACTTAAGCATTGAAAATGTATTGTTTTGAGAAAAATGGGAAAATACCTTGGTGAATCTAATTCGGGGGTGTGGTTGTGGTTATTTTGTTAACCTGTGTGTCCTTGGTGAAAGTCTAGAAACCTACGCGGTTAGGTGTCAATCCTTCTGGTTAGTATCGGTAAAATGGCTTTAGTAGTGCTTGTATAGCCTACTGGCAGACACGTACCTAAAGATTCCTAATGTTTTGTATCCACTATCATGTTTTTTGATATAAAGAGATATTTTTCATGATTAATATATAATCTTGAGATTGCATAGTTTGAGATGGAAATATAAAATGTTTGACAAATGGCATGCATATGCATTTATCTTATGATTTCATTAAGATTTACACACTGTATTAAAGTATCTCTACTGAGTTTTAGCTTACCCTATGTGGAAAATAACTTTCAGGTGCTGATGATATGCCTTTACCAAGAATATAGCTTGGGAGGACTTGGAGCCAAGAGTTTCTTTTGTTTTTCTTTTGATGTAATTATTTTTGTATAAGCCTTGGGTTTTAACTGTATTGATTATTGTACCCAAGCATTGACTTGTAAAGATGTAGCCGTTAGGTATAAAATTACTTAATTCTCCTTTTATTTCAATTCATGTACGCATGTCATATGCTATAGATTTAGGATCTATAACTTATGAATGTATACACACATATGTCATCTTTTGTATGATCAAGGAGTATAAATGAAATATTATGATGTGGGGTTGTTGTTATTATTTCAGAGTGTAACAGTGTGAAGCTTAAGTGGGCACTTTGCCTTGTTCTTCATCTTCTGCTTCGGATTTTCTAGGGTTTGGATGTTGATTTTAAACACTGTTCTCCCACGATCCATGAACTAGATCTCTTTTGTTTCAGATTTCAATCTCTCTTCAAAAACAATTTGTTTATTTGAGTGTGATGATGGATTATTTATTTATTTATTATTCTTTTGTGTAGTTTGTTCCAAAGGGGAATGATATGAGAGTGATTATACTTATTATATACATGTTTATGTTAAAAACATGATTTAATCACGGATTTGTTTAATATTTATTGGTTCATATATTATTCATATGTGGTTTGATTTATTTGTAGAACTTTGTATATTGGGATTTTGTTTTGTAGTTTATTGCTGTATCTAAAAATTACACAAATAGATATAAAAATTTTTATTTATTCTTTGTTGTTATTGTTGATTATTGCAGTAGAAAAAACAACAAAACCACCACCAGATTTTAAACACACACACACACACACACACACACACACACACAGGGAGAGAGAGAGAGAGAGAGAGAGAGAGAGAAATCCACAGATTTCAACAGATAAGGGAAAATAATTTTGAATTTCAACCGATAAAAAAATTACAACAAAAATTTTAACAGATAAGAAAATATATGACAAGAATTTCAACAGACTGAATTTTTCATAGATAAAAATTTCAACAAATAGGACAAACTAAGATAAGAATTTCAACAGATAGAAAAAAATTTGAAAATATAGAAAAAAAAATTTGAATAGGTAAAAAATAAATTGAACAGATAGATATAAATTTGAGCTAATAATCAACAAAAAGTCAAACAGATAAAAAAAGTTAAGGGGTAAAATTAGAAACAAAATGTCCTTCAGGACTTCTCACCAAATTACTTTACAAAGTGTGGACCTGTAGACACCCCATTTTCGACCGTCCTCAAGACTTGGACGTCACCGTTGGAACACTCGGTGATTATCCATGTTTGTGTTCGTTTGGAGTTCCCGGAGTTCTCGGCTGCGCGCGCCTTGCCTCAGGACCTCCGAACTCGACCGTTTTGTGTTTGACTTTGCACCAAACACTTGTGTTTTTCCTTGGAAGGGCAGGGAATGCTTCGTGAGGCATCCCCACACACCACCGGCACTAGCCAGAGGCCACCGGCTGACTGGTGTTTCCATCGGCACTTTATTGTGCCGACCGGCACTATTTTGTGCCGACTGGCACTAAGTTTTGCCAAAATGGCACTCTTTGCCGGCCGGGCACTGTACAGCTGCTTTATCAGATATTTTCTTATAGTTGTGTAGCTTTTTGCTCCCCTCCATACACGTGTATGGAGGGATGAGCCTTTGGTTTGCTTAGCTTGTAAGCTTTGCTTGCCTATAAGAGAGAGGCTTCTTCTCTTGGCTCAAGGTTAGAATTTTGGAGGGCAAAACCAGAGCTTATACATATATATCTCTGTTATATATCCATATATACATATATCTCCATCTCTCTCCTCTTGTGTGTGTGTGTTTGGACCAAAAAGTGTGATTTTACCTTACTTTTGCACCATTACACACACTACTACACATTAGCTCGAGATTGGGAGGCTTGGAGGGTTGTTTTTGTGATCTTGGACTGGTTTTGATCACTAAAAGAGGGCTGGACCTTTTGTTCTTCAAAGGATCTTCAAGGGTAAGAACATCACTTTAGATTCCCCATTTTTGCAACAACTTTCTACCCCTCTTGCTTTGTGTTTTTGGATTTGTGTTTAACATAAAAAAGACTTGTTTTTCCTTGCTTAAGAACTTTCATCAAGGTCACCTTTTGATTTGAGTGGAAGATCACTCTTTTAGGCCTTGTTTTGGTCCTTTTGTGCCTTTACTTTGAGCATTGTTTAACTTCAGTGTTTTTGGTCTTCTCACCACTGAAAACCAGTGGGTTTTCAGTGGTGAGGGAGGTGCTTTCAAGTCTCAAATAGGGGAGGGATACCCCTCTCCCCTTTGTCCCTCTTTGGCCTCCATTTTTGGCTCATGAGGTAGCATGTGTGCATGCTTGCATTTAGCTTCATTTCAGAACTTTCTTGGGTGTTTTAGGTCATGTTTGATCTCTGTCTAAGGTCGGATTTGTGGCCTCTAGCATGCCTCTCATACTTGCTTTGAAGTGCTCTCTTATGCCTAAAAGCATGCCATGCATCTAGGTCATGTTCTTTGCATGTTTTAGCTTGGTTCCATGAGGGTATTAGCATCATATTACCATGTATAAGGGCTGTGAGCCACTGATTTTGCCATGTATAGTGTGCTTGACATGGTCGTTTTGTATTTTAGGCTTGTAAGCCTCATGCATTTTGGCCCCTAGTATGTACTAGTATGTTCTACATTGATCACCCTCATGATTTGGCATCATTTGTGACCTTATTTCAGTCCATAAATCATGTTTGTATGTATGCATATGTAGCCTATTTCGTGCTTTAAGGGTGTGCTCTTGTATGTCTAGGAATTGGCATTGTGTATGCTTGCATACTTGGTGCATTTTGGGGCTGCCATGTGAGGGGATTTGGGTGTCATTTTGCATTCTAATGCTCTGTTTTTGGTGGCCTAATTCATATCATGAATGGCCTCGGTAATGATGGAAAGATACTCTCTTTGATGCCTTAAGTTTAGGCTCATTAATTTGCATAATGTGTATAGCATTTTGGTCACCATTTTGGGCATGTTTTGCCACTGTTTTGGGAGGCTTGAGGGCTGCCCCATTGTGGCTAAGTTCCTCATTGCATGTTTGTTATATGCTTATTGCATGTTTGCCCCATTAGATGTTATAGCATGGTGGTCTTGTGCTTGATTGGTCCATATTGGCATGATGATAGCATCTTGTACACTCTAGCATTTTGCATGACTAATGTGTTAGTGGTGTGATACTTAGTGTGCTAGCATCCTAATTTCCATAATGCATGTTTGCATGTTTGCATGTTTGCATGTTTACATGAGTTGCATTTCATTACTCGGTTTGGGGTGTCAAACCAAGTGTGGGAAATGAGGGGTGTTTGTACTCCAAGTGACCAAACACACCTCAATTCCCATGTCACTAAGGCCCTTGATATTGGCATGATAGGGACTTAGTTATCATTGTTGTGTTGCATGCATTTTTACATCAAAGTGCAACCTTGGTTCTTTAGGCTATCATGCACCAAAGTGCACAATTGTTGGCCCTAGAACCAAGAGCCATGCTTCCTTGAGTTCCATTCATGATAGGAAGCATTGGCCATGCATAAATATGCCCAAAAATCCAATACCATGCACTGCTGCCTGCTGTTGCTGTCAAACTGTCCCCTGCAGGAATTTATAGCCGACCGGCAGCAAAGAGTGCCGACCGGCACTGCTTTTCTGGCCGATAGATTATTTTGCAGCCGGTGGTCACCACAAGCAGCCGGTGGAAATTTCCTTCAGCCGGTGGCACTTAGCAGCATGCAAGGAAGGTGTTCTGGGACTTTGGTAATTTTTGGAGAGGCAGGGCAGTAGAAACAGAGGCAGCAGTGGTGCGGTGTGGGGCTTTCCGGGCAAGTTGGATCGAGCATGCATCATTCGCGCATCCCGAGGCAGGGCTGAGGCCCCATTTCTTTTATTTATTTGATCTAATTTTAATAATTAGAATTTTGTAATAATTTATTCATTTATTCTTTTGGACTGTATTATTATTCGGTCCCTCCGAGTGAGGGCAAATTTGTAATAAGTGTGTGTGAGTGGGGTGTATGTCTTCCAATCCCCATTTCTTTCTTCCCTTTTATTTACTTGCTTATGATGGTAGATTAGGGCATACTTAAAATTAGCATACCCTATGCAATGCATGCGTGCATTCATGCATTTGTTTACATGCACCGGGCTCGGTACATCATGCAAACTGCATCGTACTTTCAATTCCAAATTGAATACGTGCATCGAATGATTGCATTTCACATGCCATGTTTAGGATAGCCGAGCCTGTCTAATTGCACTCTGTATGCGTCGCATTAGTCATCTTAACATGAGCTAGGACATGCATGTTTGCTAACTAGTTTATTGTTTTGGCACGGAGTACGATGTAAGTATTTTACGCTTTAGCATACCACATCGTGTGAATGCTAACATGACAGTATGCTTACCATGTGGCTAAGTGCTTATATGAGATAAACTGTTTGAATGCCTGTGGGTGGAGGTTGGATTGTCTGAGTTGGGAAAACTCATTGAAATCCGTGTTTTAGCCTACTTGCGAGTAGCAAATTCCGAAATATTTTCAAAACAAACGGATATGCAATGTTTGTTTCCAAATTAGGCGATCTAGTCTATACTTGTTTGCTGTGCGCATAACATAGTAATTCTAGGCTAATAATTGGAATAAGAACGCATAATGTTTTCAAAATCGGATATCACGGTTAGTAGAGGCCGGTTTTCGGACCGGGCGAAAGGGGGTGCTCATAGCTGACCTTCCCCGATCGTACCCAAGCTCCCGAGCCAAGACATTTGGTGATGACGGACACGTGGCCTTCGGCACCGAGTCAGGGTTTCCTAAATTCCCCCATTAAAAAATTTTAGGTGGCGACTCTGTAATCTGGCAAAGCAGTCCATGTTTGGCACTACTTTTCAAAAATCTGTTTTTCTTCAAAACGATTTGCCAGAGTTGGACTCTTTGGTTCAGGATTTAGAACCGCAACACAAAAGAGAGTCCGAGCTGTAGCGAGGTCCCACGCGGGCGCTGTTACAGGACCTTTCACTAACCAAAAATATCCACTGAACCTAATGCTTTATACTTTCGTTAGATTAGATTTATCACCAATTTTCT